>JBBPQV010000357.1:0-23624 GCA_038092675.1 Boletus rufocinnamomeus
TATCCAGAGGTGGGACGTTGCCAGGGTAGTGGAGTACCACCCCGTGATGGCATCGAGGCACCCCATCGAAAGAGGGCGGCCGAGCAAGACATACAGGGGCCTTACACGGGCTTACCTTGACATCATCAATGAGACGTGTTGTTACCTGCTCGAGTTTAGGTCCGATTCTGTATTCACACGTCACTCAGGACTCTGCCCCAGGCTTAATCTCCGACCCTACCGCTGGCGGGGGTGAAGGGCGCAGTCGAGGGCGTCTTTGACAAGACAGGTATGTACCACGCACGGTGTGACTTATTTCCACGAAGCTTTATAAATTCCGATCAATCATGCTGTCTCTGCAGTAGAAGAGCGTGGTCGTGATGTGCATCGGGTTAGAAAAGGAAACGTATGATATGATCAGTATGCTCACGATGTCCGGACATCGTAGGGTTCATTCCTTGTTACCGGCGAAAGAGAGGGCGGTCCTGCACAATGCTTGCATGGTTGGTGGTGCTGCAGAGCTGTGGTGTACGATCATGCTGTGGTATGGGCAGGGGCAAAGATAAGGTGGGATGTTTCGAAGGATTGCGAGTCGGGAGAGAAGACGTTGCCGTGGCCGGGGCTTGGCGTGAGGTCACTTCTCGATAATCTGTCATCCTGACTTGGGCCGAATTCTCGGTCCCATGCAAGCTGTGGTTTCAGACACCCGACTACCGCACGATATCCTGGTTCTAGTATCTATCTAACCGTCCGCAGGTTACGATATTACTTATCTCGAGAGATTGACACGCTGTGCAACACTGCTCACTGTCTAAATTCAGGGGTAGGTTGACGTGAATCATCAATCAAGAGGAATTCTACAGCGAAATCATTTCTTGTTAGCATAGACAATGTGTTGGAATTGAATACATCGACGTGCAGGAGTAGGTAGTCAAGATATAATTTGTTGCCACTCATAGATACCTTGCACTGAGTGTGGCCCTGGGTGCGGAAGGAGTGCTGATGGTCTGTGAGGGTACTTCTTGCGACTGGAGGTAATATGTTATAACCACGACCCTAAATGAAAACCACGATCGGTCGCAAACGTCCTGTGCTGCGTACGTGACAACTCTGCTCTGCACGGTAACGAAGACGCTCTCGCACTGCCTTCAAGTGCCGTCATCACTACCCCAGCAGGCTATCGCATATTTGTAGAACATGAGAATATCGTACGAAACGGGTCCTGGAGCAAATATCCAATACATCAGATAGATGATATAACTGCCACGGGAACCGAAGTCCGGCAACCTCCTCCTTGATTCTCAATCTCCTTTCGTTGCTAAACTATCCGACGTCACAGTTTCTCTTGTACCTGCCATGTCCTCCGACTTGCAATCTACTTTGGAGCTTCTCCAGATGAATAACTATGTATCCGGTACGCTGTCCCGTACCTTTTCTCTATTATTAATTTTATAGACCAATGCAGTTGCTATTGTCACTGCTGTTATATACGATTATCGTAAGTAATACCTGTGTGCACGCCGTCCTTTCATTCATTCAAAAGTGACCGTTACAATTATACCACTGCAGTCCTCACCGTTTCAAGAGAGGTGTGTCACTTCACTTTATACATTATAATTGTCGACTGATAATATTCAGAGATAAAATATGTTTGGGTCGGGAAGCAACAGTTAACAAGCGAACACTAGGCCCCTGACAGTCCTACAGCGTAGACCCTGGACCTCGGTCTCCACAATCTTTGTTATGGTGTGTATAAAGGCTCAGGGGACACTCCATGTTCTGAATTGACGGTGCTGCAGGTCCGTTATCTCGGTCTTTGTTATGCGATGTAAGTCTATCATTGCTATGATGCATATCAATTGAATTATACAATTCACAATAAATCCACCCAAGTCTTAGTAGTCTTGGTGTGTTCAGAGTTGAAAATTGAAGTGCAGGCTAGTTGAGCTGATCATATACGTTTACAGTTGTCAGTACCTTTGTCCCTGGGCCTGTCAGAGTTAGTCTTTCTGCTTCGTACCTTGTCTGTCATTGATGATCATCTTTGGGTAGACGTATGCATCTAAAATCTGGTTTAAAATATCTTTGACAACAGTTCGATAGGTGTAAGCAGGTTGATTTACTGCCTGCCATACTATCAGTATGAGGCATTGATGTTCCAAAGGTGCTATCATATATCTCGTAGCTGTCTGGGAGTTTGTGATATTTCCTAATGCTGCTGATTGTGAGTCTCTGTACTCGCTGATGCCTTTCCCTGAACGATGATTTCGATTGGAGTTGTCATGATCCTGCGGGTGTATGCAATGTGGAACCAATCCAAAAGAATCCTCTGGGTCCTCTTGTTTATCTATGTGCCACAGGTAATTTCGTGCCTTGTTTTTGCAGGTATCTACTACAATCCAAATACCTATCTCTCATGTACGTCTCGAGCAAAACTGCACGCACCACTGCATCTCACGGAGGTGGCTCTTCTGCACCTTCCACCCCTCTCTCCAGTCACAATTGTGCAACTGGTCGATTTCTCTCTTTGCAATGCGTCATTAAACATCCCAACCCGGTTTCAAGCGTATATTGAAATCCCACGATTTGTTCTCGGTGCCATACTTTTGGTTCTCGCCATCATTCAAACCTTGAAGCAGTCAGTTGCGATGTACAAAGCGACCAAGCAGTGGCAGCCTAACCGGTACATGCAACAACCTGTGAGGGATGGAATTCTTTACTTTCTTCTGTATGTCTCATTTCTCCACACTCTCTCGTTCGCTCTCCCATCCATCCCAGTCTTGAGTACCCGCCCAAAGCTAACTGCTGAATTGTTTTCTTCTGAACTGCTAGGAATATGCTTTTCAATATTTCTTACACGGTCCAAGATGGGCCTACGATGAACAGCACATCGCTGGTCTTCCAGGGCTTATTTTCGTACATAATCATATGCCCCATGATGCCTCGGTTCATCATCAGCGTGCGAGAGCTGTATGACCGCGACCTTTGTGGCCGCTGGCAGGGGATGGACACCGGATTTGGTGTGTTGTCGCAACCCATTGCCAGTCAAAATGCAGTCGTATCTGCGATTGCATTCGGGGATGTCCCTGCGGAGCAGGATTAGGTCACGGAAGGGGACGTGAATGAATCGGAGGCAATTCAACTCGAAACATTGGGAGATAATGTGCATCAGGTTTGAGCGAGGATTCCAGGTGGAAATCGAGGATGCGCACTAGGGCTGGCCAGGGATAGATGGATAGAAGAAGACGTGTTACTTTGAATGGCTACTCAAATTTTTATTTTTCCTATTATGATACATATGCCTCGTCTTCTGAGCTTCTTTAATTAAATCCTAGTTCCATGTCCCGAGAGCCAAGAGCCAATTTGACCGAATGAATCTTCCCAATCACTGCAGGTGGTGGTTGTAATGCAGCAGCTGGGGTTCGAGGCGTTGGTGCTTACTTGATGCCAGTGCGAGTAAAAGGATTCCAGACGAGGTCAATCTGTTTGATAGTGGACACACGCCAAAGGAGACGATGGTCTTGCATTGGTTGAGACCCAAACTAGCTTTCATGTCTACTATTGTGCCAGGAAGAGGCCATATTGAGCAAGACGAATCATATGACAGGTTTCTTTCAAGGGATGCCTCACATCGTCAGGAGCCATCAACCCTTATCCTCCGACATGAAACCTGACCGATAAAGCATCACTAACCCTAGGATCACATCACACGATCTGACCGCCGACGTTGCGTTGGAAATTACGCAAAAGGAAGCATTTGTAAACCCAAACGTTTGATATCCCGGATCGGATCAAGCGCACCGTCGCGAATCATAACAAAGTTGACAAAAGCGACGTTAAACGGCGGGTCCTGTGTGCTGAACTGTGCGAGTTCGTCGTAGATGGATTGGACCCGTACTGGAGCCCAGGTGTTCGGGCTATCATGGCCATACACGTCGGGGACAAGGAAGTTCTTGGCGCTTGTGGTGACGGTGGGAGAGTGTCATCCGGCCGAAGTGGGAGGTGATTTCGCATGGCTTGCGAAGATGACCGCCGTCGACTGGTCAAGAACAGAATTCAGTTGCGTGTCATAAGGAGCAGATAACTGGGCAGACCGAACGAATCTTCGCAATCACTGTAGGTAATTGTTATTCAGCAGCTGGGATTCGAGGCGTTGGTGATTAGGTGATACCAGTGCGATGGCCTGCTTTCATATTTGCTACGGTGCAAGAAAGGGGCCACATTGAGGCCTATAGCGAGACGAATCTCGTCGTTCCCTTGATAGGACCGAGCTGTAGTGCTGCGAGAGCAGGTATGGTGATTGGAGGAAGCTGCAACTCAAGATGCATAAGCCACCGATGATCACGGCCGGACAAAACGGAGGTTCCCCTTATTTCCTGGGTATGCGACCACAGGGTATAGAGAAGCTAGAAACGCCGTGGTGAGACTCACTCAAGGATACTAATTATTAGTAGGATACCACTGGTAAGCGAGGTCACGAGCGAGGAAAACCGATCACGAGCCGAGTTGAATAAAGGCTGTCTTCTCTTCCGAATCGGCTTCTTCGAGCATGGTGCCGATACATCATGCGTAAACCGAAAAATAATCGAATCCATTAACGATGAATGCTATTATTGGCAATTGTAGATCAAAAAAAAAAAACATACCACTGGCATCACTGACCATGTCGGTCGTAAGTACTAAGCATGAAGTCAGGCGAAGTTATCCATGGCAACCAGTTTACAATAAATTGTTATTCCGGCGGTTCGGGACCGAGCACACCGTCCCAAATCGTAGTAAAGTTGACAAAGGCGGCATCAAGCGGGGGTGCGCAGAACTGTGTAATTCTGTCGTAGATCTTGGATTAGACTCATGCTTGACCCCAAGCGTTTTTGGCCGGCCATCGATTGGTCAAGCTTAAGAATAATAAGCTGTCGCAACCTCCTGTCGGCAGGTTATCGCGTAACGCACGTGATTTCATCGCCTCGGACCTGTTGAGAGTCGAGAGTCGAGAGTCGAGACCCCGCAGACACCGATGCCAGTATCCACGACGGACGAAGAAGCGCCTTGTTCTCTCCACCGTTCGCGATCATTCGTTCGATCAGTCTCCATCCCTCGACTAACCCTCACTGACTACCTCTAACCGTCTTTCCGTTGAGCAGGAACACGACATCCTCGACGCCGTGTAGTAGGGTGGAGGAGGATTCTGGACAGCGATGTTTGGCTAGAGGGGTTCTGAGTGGGTTGGATTGAAGCAGACACGTGAGTAGGCCCCGTCCACTCTCTAGCTCATCCTTTTTGTTTTGCAAGGTGGCTTTTGTATTGTATTGACTGTAACCTGCTCATCCCACCATGACATGCGACTGTATGCCAGTGCACAGGGACAAACTTTCCTTTTGGTGCTATGTGCAATGTATGCATTGCATTGCATCGACGCCCGCGCCACATCCGTCTATCATCACCTTCACTGGTGGAGTATGGTGCTTCGGAATGCGTCTCAGATGTTCGTTGTAAAAACTTTCCATATATGCTTCGGATTCAATGCTGAACGGCGTACCTAGAAACCATTCAGCTGTTTCGAAGGGAAAAAGAACGTGGACAATATCACAACATAACGTCCCCTCCATTCGTGGGGCGCGTACAATTCTATTACTTAGTTAAATTAAATTTTCAGGAACCGCATGCGGAACAAAGCTGAAACGATCATCCTGGCAGGTGACCGTATCTCAGAAGCATCCTTTACTCCCGCTTTTCACACCTTCGCCGGTCTGTTGCGCTGTGGCGCAGTGACCATCATTTTTGCGGAACTTTGATGGTTAATGGCGCTCATCCCATATTGTTGGGCAACCCAGCGGTGATTCCGTACTCCACTTCCCCGTTCGGGGCGGCTAAAGCACACGAATGCATCCCCCTTTTCTCTCCTGTAGTACATCCTTTTCAACCCCCTTCATCGTATTCAGAAAACCGTCCTATTCCCACCCATGACGTCCACCGACAGCATAATCAAGGATATCCAGAGGTGGGACGTTGCCCAGGTAGTGGAGTACCACGCCTATGGCGGCATCGAGGCACTCCATCGAAAGAGGGTGGCCGAGCAAGACATACAGGGGCCTTACACAGCCTTACCTTGACATCATCAATGAGACGTATTTTTACCTGCTCGAGTTTAGGTCCGATTCTGTATTCACAGTTACTCAAGACTCCGTCCCAGACCTAATCCTCCGACCCTATCGGACGTACTGCGTTTTGTAAATCGATCGCACCGTCTCTGCGGTAGGGGAGGGTGGTCATGCATGGCCGGGGCTTGGCGTGGGGTCACTGTCTCGATAATATGTCATCCTCACTTGGGCCGAATTCTCGGTCCCATGCAAGGAGTAGCTTCAGATACCCGGCTATCGCACGATACCCCGGTTCCAGTATCTATCTAACCATCCGCCTTAATCCGGAGGTACGCAATCATCCGCAGGTTACGATATTACTTATCTCGAACGATTGACATGCTGTGCAGCGCCGCTTATTGTCAAATTAGTCTGGGATCCAACGCCACGACACACACCTTCATAATGACGGTTCAGATCATCCGTTGTCAGAACCCAACGTCGTTATCCGTGTCGCATCCGCACCTCCCCCACTGGGATGATGTGGGGAGGCATTGCTGGTTCTTGTCATCACGGAATTCTCGGTTACCGGACCATTAGACCGGATTCAGGGGTAGGTTGACGTGAATCATCAATCAGGAGGAATTCTACAATGAAATCATCCCTTGATTGCCAAGTTGAGATCAGCGTAAATACTGGCATCGGATACAGATTGACGGACAAGAGTAGGAACTGGGACATTATTCGTAAGTACCCCGAGCTGAGTGCAGGCATGAGAGGATCGCTGATCTACAGGGGTCAATGTTCAAATGGCGACGGCCCTGTCGCGTTTTCGTTCCGTAGTAGCGCCATGAAATGAACAAATGGTGATGACGCCGACCTCAATCACAGCTCAGGCTGGTGCCACAGCTTCAAAGCTTCTTACTGCTTGCGACCGGGGCCGAGGTATGTAATACCGTGTAATCGTAATCCTAATGAAAACCATGATTCCATATGACCGCAAACATCCTGTGCTGCATACACGGCAACTCTGTTCTCTGCACGGCAACGAAGACACTCTCGCACCGCCCTCCGTAACCAACGTTTCATCAAGCTGCGTTGCGTGTTTATAGAACGGTGGAGGACGATATCATGCCGTGAGTCGCTCGTTCCAAACAAGTCTGGAAGCAAATATCTAATACACCGAGTAGGAGATATAAATGCAAGCTTCCCAGCACCAAATCACCTGCAACCTCCCTCCCTTTGACTCACAGTCGTTGTCTGTTGTTAAAACGTCAGACGATTGCTGTTTCGCCCGTAACTGCCATGTCCTCCGACTTACAGACTGCATTGAAGCTCGTCCAGCTAAATGACTATGGTTCCCGTACGGTCGCTCATACCTTTTGTCGGTGATAAAGCTTATAAACCGGAGCAGTTGTCATTGTCACTGCCGTCGTATATGATTATCGTGGGTAATGCTTATATGGCTGCTATCCTTTTCACTCTGGAGTAACCATCGCAATCCTACCACTGCAGTCCTCACCCTGGAGAGAGAGGTATGCTATTTCAATCACCACATCATATTTATCGGCTAAGAATATTCAAAGATAAACTATGTTTGGGTAAGGAAACAACAATTACCGAGCAGGCACCAGGTCCTTGATAGTCCCACAGTACAGACCCTGGGGCTGGGTCTCTACGATCTTTGTTCTTGTGCGTATGACTCAAGGCGGACCTCATTGCGTGTGTGTTGTAAATTGACAGTCCTGTAGGTCCGCTATATCGGCCTTTGTTGGGCACTGTAGGTCTATGGTTCCTGCAATGCATATCAAATTAACAATGAATACGTGCTCAAGTCTTGGTGGCCTCGGTATGTTCAGATCTGCATTACGGGTTGAGCAAGCTGATCAGATATGTTTACAGCTGGTAGTACTTTTGTCCCTGGCCCGGTCAGGGTCAGCTTTTCTGCTTTACACCTTGTCTCTCATCGATGACCATCTTTGGGTAGACGTATGCATCCCAATTCAGTTTAAAATATCTTTGACAACAGTTCTATAGGTGTAAGCAATTGATTTACTGCCTGCTATACCATCAGTACGAGACATTGACGTTCCACACTGGCAGGTACCATCATATATCTCGTAGCTGTCTGGGAGTTTGCGATATTTCTTAATGCTGCTGATTGTGAGTCTCTGTACCCCCCTGATTCCTTTCCCTGGACGATGATTTCAATTACAGTTGTAATGATCCTGCGGGTGTATGCAATGTGGAACCGATCCAAAAGGATCCTTTGGGTCCTCCTGTTCCTCTATGTCCCACAGGTCGTTTGTTCCTTTACTTTTACAGGCGTCTTTGGCCTTCCCGATACAAGTATCTCGGGTATGTCTCGAGCTAAGCTGCATGCATCCCTGCAATCTCACGGAGACGGCCTACATGTTGCGCCACCCTTCCCAAGTCACGACTATCCAAATCCTTGATATCTCTGTTTGCGGTTACTCGATGAGCGAAATTTCATCCAAGGTTTACATGTATGACAGAATCCCGCGATTTTTTCTTGGCGCTGCACTTTTGGTTCTCGCTGTCATCCAAACCGTGAAGCAGTCAGTTCAGATGTACAAAGCAACCAAGCAGTGGCAGCCTAATCGGTACATGCAACAACTCGCGGGAGATGGAATTCTTTACTTCTTTGTGTATGTATCACCTTTCTACTCTATCTTGTTCGTCATCACGTTCTCCCGTCCATCTTTCTCTTGAGTAATTGTCCAAAAACTAACCATGAACTACTAGGAATATCCTTTTCAACATCACTACTCTGATCGGAAACGATCCTAAAATAAACGGCACCCTGCTGCTCTTTCTGACCACGTTTTCTTACTTGGCTATATGCCCTATGATGCCTCGGTTCATCATCTGCGTGCGAGAGCTGTACGACCGCGACCTCCGTCGCGGCTGCCAGGGGATTGATACCGGATTCGGCGTGTTATCGCAACCCATTGCAAGTCAAAATGCCGCCCTGTCCGCGCTCGCATTCGCGGATGGCCCTCCGGAGCGAGATCAAGTCGCGGAGGGGGAGATGAACGAATCGGAAGCGGTTCCACTCGAAACACTGGGAGATAATACGCGTCAGGTTTGAAACGAGGATTTCAGGTGGAAATCGAGGATGAGTACTAGGGCTGGGGAACAGATGAATAGTAGAGGATATGGGTTACTTTGAATGATTACTCGAATATTTATTTTTCCTATCATGATGCATACGCCTCGTCTTCTGCGCTTAAACAATCTTAGTTCCGTGTCCCAAGAACCGAGAGCCAACCCGACCGAATGAATCTTCCCAATCACTGCAGGTGGTCGTTGTAATCCAGCAGCTGGAGTTTGAGGCATTGGTGCTTACTTGATGCCAATGCGAGTAAAAGGATTCTAGACGAGGTCAATCGGTTTGGTAGTGGACAAACGCCAAAGAAGACGATGGTCTTGCATTGATTGAGATTCAGGCCAGCTTTTCATGTTTACTATGGTGTCAGGAACAGGCCACATTGAGGCCCTACAGCAAGACGAATCTCTTGACGGGACTGAATTGTGGCGCTGACACTGGCTGCGAGAGCGAGTATGGTGATTAAATGGAGGTGAAGCATTGAGTTATCAATGATGATCGTGACGAAACGGAGGTTCCTTTCATTTCTTGGGTACGCGACCACAAGGCACAGAGACGGTAGAAACGAGTGAGAGTCAGTCACGACAAAACGAGGGTACTTAGTAGGCGAGGTCATGTGAGCATCCAGAGGACGAGGGAAAACTGACCACGGTCTGAGTTGAATATAACCTATCTTCTGCGACTTCCGACAGGTTCTTTGAACATCGTGACGATACATGACGCGAAAAAGGGACGGAAAAACTCATCGTTCCTGCATAACCAAACGTGGCGACGCATTTTGTCTCCAGCTAGCGGCCTTCTATCGTGTTGTTTTTGTTTCAACTGACCGCTCGTGCCGATCGTTGTGCCGTCTATCCTAGCAGTTTCTCCACCTTTCTTGTCTCTGTTCCCATCACATTAACGCTCCCGACCACCCTCGACACCTCCCAACTCGTCTTGCTTGTCCTTATGGCCTCTTGGCCCGGTATTTCCACCCTTCGTTCGTCGTACTGTCATTGTCATTCGTCTCGCCTCTATGCCGTTCTGGGTCACTGTGGGGGTCGCCCGCCGCAACCGTTTCGTCTACCAGGTCACCTCGTGGGTCTATGCGCTCGGTCTGTGAATTCCACCGCCTTGGGTCGACGCGTCTCAATCCCGCGCGATGACGTTTCTGAAGACCATCAAGAATGAAAAAGAGATCGGATGGCCTAGGTACGTCCACCGTCGTGCGCTCGCGTCGTCTGTGCTGATCCGTCTCCTCTTCAGCTAGCGGCCTTGCTGCAACTTGTTTCGAGTCGTCGCCTGCGCTGCTCATTGCCCCATCCATCTTACCTCGTCTTCCACCTTTCCCGTCGCCGGCTGGTCGTTGTACGAGTCCGTTACTGCCAGTGTCCCGTTACGGACACTGACTCGAGTAAGTTGACTACTTACTATGGAAAGCCGGACGTTCGCGCCCCAATTTCCATACTTTAGTAACAACATCGTCTACAGTAACGATGGAACAACACGCTCTGGCAATCATCGAACTGAACGATCTATGGAACTGATGTGATACGAAATGGATCCAAGCATCAGGAAAACAAGGTGACAAATTTCAGGTCGCCACTCCTAAACTTTTGCACTTCGTAATCGTGGAATCGCAAAGGTGAGGTGGTGAGGTGTTGGATCATTTCTGGAAACAACTCGGGACCTGTGATGAAAAAATGAAGGAAAATAGTCAGTCAAAAACTTTAATCACTCAATCGTACAGGCTCACATTCGTTTGTCACAGTCGAAAGTCTGGAGGATTTTGTGTCGCCACAGAAGTCTTTCGAGGTGTTGTTTCGGGGATTAGATTCCAAAAACGTCAACTTCAAACCTGTGTTAGACATGGCAGCGGAGTTCTTTACTCATCTTGGTGTCGCATGTGAGTAAAACTGGCCAATCGCTTTTAGACGTTTGACGATCATCAGTGCGGCGGTCATGAATCCAGGATGGCGAAAATCTGGGACAAGTACTGTGTTTTCCGTCAGTGAAGTCGTCAACGAGGAGACGGACAAGCTCCTTCAGCGAGTCAACGAAGAAGGGGATTTTGGAAAATGAACCCAAGAGCTCTTAAAGGCATTGGTGCGTATATATTCATTTCGGAGCAATACCATCCTCTTTATCGCTGTACCGGGCAGTCATTTAAATGTGATGGGGAATGCTGTCTGTTGACTGGCACGGAATTTAGGCCTTTCGATCAAGCTAGAATTTTTCCTGTTGTCGCGCACATCATTCCAAATTCTGTACATGCAAAGGTTTGCATCGAACTATTGCAATCACCACTGGTTTCCTCATAACTTTCATTTAGCCAGACATTCTGAAGTGTATATCTATGTTTGCCGGTGCCGCCGCAAGAGATGACATTGTGAGTCATCTGAATAACATTCGCAATGCCATGAATATGCAGCAGGACGCTCATACCTCATACGACAACTTGGAGTGGGAAGTCAAGGCAAAGGAAGAGGGTGGAGAGGTGCGATTTCATTGATACCTCATCATCATTACTGATCCACTGGCATCGATTAGGTCAAATACTTCTTTCGAATGGTTCTCACCAATCCTAATATTCGCACTCCGGGGTACATCACTTTGAGGGAGGGCGATGAAATTCAGTTCGGAAAAGGACCCGAAGGCAAGAAGCTCAACAATGGATCCATCCCAAGACTTTGTAACCTTCAGCTGGCTGTTGCTCGAGTTCTGAAGATGAGTGGTGTGTACGCTGGCGAATTCACTGCCGCATTTCGTGTTGTCGGGTCGGGTGCATTGGCCTAAGGTCGAGGTTGTCCCTGCCCAATCAGTCTGGGTTTCCGACACCGACGATTGGGTATAGGAGGTAGGGGGTGATTGGATTGAAGCAGGTGAGTGAATGGGTCCTGCCGCCCCCCACCGACTTCATAGCTCTTCTTTGCTCCCGCGCACGTCGGTTTTCAGCGTCGTTTTGGTTGTAACCTGCTCATCGCACCTGATGATATGCGACTGTATGCACAACGACAGATCCCCCTGTTTCGCACTATCTACAATCCGCCTTTGCACCACATCCATACTCGCACCCCCTCCTCCATCGCCACCTTCCCTGGTGGAGCATTGCTCTTCAGAAGACGGCTTAAATGTTCATTGTAACATCTATGCCTATATATACTTCGTGTTACAAGTTGAACAGTGTACTACAGAAGATCCAGCTGCTTCGAAGGGAAAAGGAGCATGGACATCGTCGCAACGCAGTACCTCTGAACTGTCCGGTGATCATATCCCGGAATCATGCATTAGTTCTGCCCGCCACTCCCTCACCGGTTTATTGCACTTTCCCTGTGGCGCGAAGTGACCATTATTTTCCCAGAAATTTGTGAGTGGCGCGGCACAGCATGTCAATCTCTTGAGAGAAGTGATATCGTAACCTGTGGACGGTTGCGCACCTCTGGGTCAAGTCAGAGGGTCAGATAAATGTTGGAACCAGGACATTGTGCGGTAATCTGGGTCAGAAATCTGGCATGGCAGCTTCAGTTCCTGCATGGGACCGAGAAATGGACCACACGATGTTCGGGCACCGTGATCGCACTCATCAAATCATATTTTCCTTTTCTGACTATTGGCAATGTGCGTTGCCACTACCCTCTTCCACTGCACAGACGCGCCGATTGATCTCACGCACATCCTCATTGATACAGCCTCGTGGAAATAACTTGCACTGTGGGTACATCGTACACATCCATCTTGTATGAGACAATCCCAACCGCGCTCTCCAGCGGTAGGGCCGGAAATTATGTCTGGGACAGAGTCTTGAGCGGTGTGTGGCGTGCCTGAACTCGGACACGTAACAATACCTGTCACTCAGGTTCACGCCAAGGTAAGCCTGTTTATCTCCTTCTGTATGACTCTTGCCTGGCCGCCTTGTTTGGGGTAGTACGCCACTAACCAGGCAAAGTCCGACCTCTCGCCATCCTCGATTGTCTTGTTGGTGGACGCAGCCGGCGGGCATGAAGCCATTTCTTTGAATACAATGGAGGGGGACGAGAAGGGTGTGCTAAATGACAGAAAAGGATAATGTGTTCGTACGGTGCGGAGGCACTGCTGGTTCTCGTTGTCACGAAATCAAGCTTGATTACCGGGCCTTAAACTAAACTTAAGGGCAGGTTGACGTGAATCATTGACGCAGGAATTCTACAATGGAATCATTCCTTGATCTTCAAGTTCAGATCAGTATAAACAATGTGGCATTGAATACATCGACAGGTGGGTGTAGATACAATATATTGTGACTTGTAAGTACTTTAGGCTGACTCGGAGTGTGGGTGTGGAAGGAGCACTGATACTTACGGTCTGCGAGGGTGCTTCTTACTTGCGACCGGAGGTAATCCTAAATGAAAGCCATGATTGATTGCAAAATGTCCTGTCGTGACGACCCTGCTCTGTGCGGTAATGAAGACGCTCTCGCACTGCCTTCCGCCACCACCACTCTAGCAGGCTGTATCGTGTGTTTGCCAAACAATGGAAGATTGTACGTCACTCGTTGTTCCAAAAGGGTCTTGAAGAATATCCGGATCAATGATATAACTACCACTGGCAGAGGGACCAAAGACTGGCAACCTCGTTCTCCCTGACTCTCAATCTCTTTTTGTTGCTAAAGCATCCGACGACACAACTTCTCTTGTACCTGCCATGTCCTCCGACTTACAGTCTGCTTTGGAGCTTCTCCAGATGAATAATTATATATCCGGTACGCTTTCTCATACCTTCTCTCAATGATTAATTTTATGAACCAACGCAGTTGCTATTGTCACGGCTGTCGGATATGATTATCGTGAGTGTTGCTTATCTGCACGCCGTCCTTCTTATTCTAAAGTGACCGTTATAATCCTACCATCTCAGTCCTCACCTTTTCACGAGAGGTATGTCACCTCACTTTCTATGTTATATTTGTCAGCTGATAATATTCGAAGATAAACTACGTTTGGGTACGGAAGCAACAGTTAACAAGCAAGCGCTAGGCCCCTGACAGTCCCACAGCGCAGACCCTGGACCTGGGTCTCCACAATCTTTATTCTGGTGCGTATAAAGGCTTAGGCGACGCTCCATGTTCTAGATTGCCAGTGCTGTAGGTCCGCTATGTCGGGCTTTCTTATGCAATGTAAGTCTATTGTTGCTATGAATCCTATGATGCATATCAATTGAATTATACAATCAACAATGAATCTGTACTCAAGTCTTAGTGGCCTTGGTATGTTCAGAGTTGTAATGCAGGTTAATTGAGCTGATCAGTTATGTTTACAGTCGGTAGTACCTTTGTCCCTGGGCCCATCAGAGTTAGTTTTTCTGCTTCGCATCTTGTCTCTCATTAATGACCATTCTCTGGTAGAAGTATGCATCTAAATTCCAATTGAAAACTGTATTGACGACAGTTCCATAGGTGTAAGCGGATTGATCTTCTGCTTGCCACACTATCAGTACGAGACATAGTTGTTCCAAAGGTGCTGCAATATATCTGGTAGCTACCTGGGAGTTCGAAATATTTTATAATGCTGCAGATCGTGAGTTACTCTATCCCCTGATTCCTTTTCTTGAGCTGTGACTTGAATTACAGTTATCATGATCCTGCGGGTGTATGCAATGTGGAACCGATCCAAGTGGATCCTTTGGGTCCTCCTGTTCATCTATGTGCCACAGGTAATTTTGTGCGTTGTTTTCGCAGGTATCTACTACAATCCCAATACTTCCCTCTCATGTACGTCTTGAGCAAAACTGCACGCATAACTGGATCTCACGGAGGCGGCTCTTCTGCATCTTCCACCCCTTTCTCTAGTCACAGTTGTGCAACTGATCGACTTCTCTCTTTGCAATGTCTCGTTGAACAACCTGCCAAACCGGATTCAAGTGTATGTTGAAATCCCGCGTTTCGTTCTCGGTGCCGCACTTTTGGTTCTCGCCGTCATCCCAACCTCGAAGCAGTCAGTCGCGATGTACAAAGCGACCAAGCAATGGCAGCCCAACCGGTACATGCGACAATTTGTGAGAGACGGAATTCTTTATTTCCTGGCGTATGTCTTATTTTTCCATCCTCTCTCGTCCATTCTCCCATTCGTCTTGTGCATCAAACTAACTACACAATTATTTTCTTCCGAACTACTAGGAACGTGCTTTTCAATATTTCTTTTACAGTCCAAGACGGGCCTGCATTGAACAACACTTCGTTGCTCTTCCTGAGCTTGTTTTCGTACATAATCATATGCCCCATGATGCCTCGGTTCATCATCAGCGTGCGAGAGCTGTATGACCGCGACCTTCGTGGCCGCTGGCAGGGGATGGACACCGGATTCGGTGTGTCGTCGCAACCCATTGCCAGTCAAAACGCGGTCGTGTCTGCGATTGCATTCGCGGATGTCTCTCCGGAGCAGGATCAGGTTGTGGAGGGGGACGCGAACGAATCGGAGGCGATTCAACTCGAAGCGTTTCGAGATAATACGCGCCAGGTTTGAACAATGATTTTAGGTAGAACCCGGGCACTAGCACTGCAGCATTGATGAATAACAGAGGATGGTGTACACTGTACTCAAAACGGTGACTCAGATACTTATCTTAAGCCTCGTCTGCTCAATTCAATGCATTGTGTATATTAATGCAAAGACGATCATTCCAAATTTACCTCCAATCCTAGGAAAGGCTGACAAAGCACTACTCACCTGGGATCCAATAATAATCTAGTGCTGCGGGTCATCGCAGGGTCCGACCATCGACGTTCCGTTGCCAATGTCGCAAGAGGACGTGTTCATGAACCCAAACGCTTGATACCCCGGATCGAGACCGAGCACACCGTCGCAAATCGTAGCAAAGTTGAGAAAGGCGATGTTGAGCGGCGGGTTCTGTGTGCGGAACTGTGCGAGTCCGTCGTGGGTGGACTGAGTCCATGCTTGACCCCAGGCGTTCTTGGGTACCGCGGTTCGACTGGTCGAGAACAAAAACATTCAATAAGCTGTGCACCTTGGCTGTCTATCACGTGATGCACGCGATTTCATCTCCCGTCGTTGATGCAGAGCATCTTACAGCTCGAACGACCTCCCGACTCCTCGAGACCACGCCGTCGTGTGCATCGTCCGTACCGGCTCACCTGTGACAGGTACTGGCGATGGACGACGAAAACACCCGATGCTCTCCGCCGTCCACAAGGATTCGTTTGAACAGTCTCCAGCCCTCGTTACCCATTTCCGCTGATGACCTCCAGCCGTCTTTCTTTTGAGTGTCCATCCGTCGTTACGACGCCAACCGGTCCATTTCCGCTGACCACCTCCAGCCGTCTGTCTTTTGAGCAGGAAGGAGACATTCTCAACACCATGTCCCGTTTGTCGGCGCGTTTGATCTTATTGTTTGGTTCAGTCAAATTTTCAGGAACCGCTCACAGCACAGAGCTGAAGCGAGCATCCTAGGCACCCGCAAGTCCCCAACGTTTCAACTGTCAGGTGACTACCCCCCGGAAGCATCCATTAATCCTTCACCGATAGGTTGCACCTCTTTTTGGCAGATTTCTGACTGTACATGGCTCTCAATCCACGTCATTGAGAAACCTAGCTGTGATTCCGTATCAACACCGTACGAATACACTCCTTTTCTCTCATTTAGTACAGCCTTCTCATCCACCTGCATAGTATTCACAAAACGTCCTCTGGCGTCATCAGTGAGAAGTATTTCACAGTATTCGAGTTCGGACCCAATCCTGTATTCACACGTCACTCAAGACTCTGTGCCAGACCGGGCCTCCGACCCTACCGCCGCGAGGTCTTCAAAGGGTATTTACTACGCACGGTGCGAGTTATTTCCACGAGGCTTCGGAAATGAGGGTGTGCGTGCGCGTAATCCTTGGATAAAGGCACCTGACGGGCACAGCAAACAGGACCGACAACCCAGGTTATCCTCTCCTAGCACACTGACTTACTTCTAAGGTCGCGCTTCGCACTCCCTAGACTCCCATCGTCTTGACTTGGGCCGAATTCTCGGTCCCATGCGGGAACTCAAACAGTTATGTCAGACCCCTGACCCAGATTACTACGCGATGTCCTGGTCCAGTATCTACTTAACCCAGAGACGCGCAGGCATCCACAGGTTTTACGACATTACTTATCTCGAGAGGTTTACATGCTATGCAGCGCCGGCGCCGCTCATTGTCAAAACAATCTCAGATGGCCCACTCAAGGCCAAGACACATTTTGATGATAGCTGTTCAGATCACCGTTGGCAAAACGAACCGTGGTTCTCCATGTCATGTCCGCAGCTCCCCCATTAGGATGATGTGTTCGTAGATTAGAGTCAATTATTTGGTGTTGGTGGGGGGTACTGTCACAAAAATTTTGGCTACCAGGCGGCTACCCCAAATTTACGAGTAGGTTAACTTGGACCATCAACCTAATCTAGACTCTAGAATGAAACAATTCCTTGATCTTCAGGCTGAGATCAGCATGCGGAATGGGCTGGAATTGGATACATATTGACTGGCAGGAGTAGGTAGTCACTATAAATAGATGACACTGGAGTTTTTGATTCGTGGGAGCGCGTTCCTATTAACGACACTATTATGAGTGGCCACAGAAATGCAGTGTTGACCTCGATAGACAGATGTGATGCTGGCGCTGGTGACAAATGTTTCTTACTTCACCGGAGATGACAGGATATCATCGCCATGCTCATACCGCTTTCCGTCACCAGCCAACCATCCGGCTGTGTCGCGCGACTGTCCAGCGTTGGATAATCATACATCACTCCGTCTTCCAAACGAGTCTTGAAGCAAAATTCAAGACACCGGGTGGAAGATATAACTTCTGGGGGGACCCAAGAACACTATGCCGACGTCTTTCTTCTCGACTCACGATCTTTGTTTGTTGTTCAACCGTCATACATCGCCGCTGCGTGTCGCTTGCTCCCGCCATGTCCTCCGATTTACAATCTACCTTGGAGCTTCTCCAGATGAATGACTATGTATCCCGTGCGGTCGCTCATAACTTCACTCAATGATTAATCTAATAGACCAGCGCAGTTGTTATCGTTACCGCTGTCGTATATGATTATCGTGAGTAGTAATGTTCACGCTATCCTTTTCGCGCTGAAGCGACCACTGCAATGCTACCATCGCAGTCCTCACCTTTTCGAGTGAGGTATGTTATTTTACTTTCCACAGCATATTTGCCGGCTGACTTGAATTTCCAAAGATCGACTATGTTTGGGTAGGAGTAACCATTATCGAGCAAGCAGTGAGCACTACGCCCCTAACAGTCCCACAGCACAGATCCTGGACCCGGGTTTCTACGATCTTCGTTATGGTACGTATTTGAGAGGCTCAGGAGAACCTAATTGTATGTGTTCCAAATTGATAGTCTGGTAGGTTCGCTATCTAGGTCTTTGTTGGGCTTGGTAGGTCTATGGTTGCTGCAATGCATATCAAATTACACGATTAACAATGAATTTGTGCTCAAGTCTTATGGGCCTTGGTATGTCCAGAGTCGAATCACAAGTTGATTGAGCTGATCAAATGGATTTGCAGGTGGTAGTACCTTTGTCCCTGGCCCTGTCAGAGTCAGTATTTGTGTTTTGCACCTTGTCTGTCATAAATGACCATCTGCTGGTAGACGTATGGATCTAAATTCCTATTGAAAACTGTATTGGTAACAGTTCCATAGGTGTAAGCAGATTGATTTATTACCTACCACACTGTCAGGCTGAGACATGGATGTTCCAAAGGTATCGCAATATATGCGGCGACTGAGTGGGAGTTTGCGTTATTTTATAATGCTGCTGATTGTGAGTTACTCTGGTAACCCCTGATTCCTTGCCCTCAACTGCGATGTCACGGTTAAACACAGTGGTAATGATCCTGCGGGTGTATGCAATGTGGAACCAATGCAAAGGGATCCTTTGGGTCCTCCTGTTCATCTACGTGCCACAGGTTATTTTGTGCTTTGTTTTTGCAGGTGTCTACTACAATCCGAATACCTCCGTCTCGAGTATGTGTTAAGCTAAACTGCTGTGTTGCTACATCTCAAGGAGGTGACCCTGCGTTGTCCCCCACCCATTTCTCCAGTCACAGTTGTTCAACTTATCGATTTCACGTTTTGCAATGCCTCACCGAGCGAAGTCTCAATTAGGCTTAACGTGTATGGCAACATCCCACGATTGGTTCTCAGTGCCTCACTTTTGGTTCTCGCTGTCATCCAAACCTTGAGGCAGTCAATTGAGATGTACAAAGCGACCAAACAGTGGCAGCCTAATCGGTACATGCAACAACTCGTGAGAGATGGGGTTCTTTACTTCCTGGTGTATGTCTTGCTTTTCCTCTCTTTCGTCACCACTACGTCCTCCCATCACTCAGTTGTTTTCTTCCGAACTTCTAGGAACTCGCTTTTCAATATCATTTCCATGATCCCAGCAAACTCTACACTGAACGGCATTTTGCTGCTCTTTCTGGGCCTATTCTCTTACATAGCCATATGTTCCATGATGCCTCGGTTCATCATCAGCGTGCGAGAGCTGTATGACCGTGACCTCCGTGGCCGCTGGAAGGGGATTGACACCGGATTCGGTGTGTTGTCGGAACCCATTGCCAGTCAAAACGCGGGCGTGTCTGCGATTGCATTCGCGGATGTCCCTCCGGAGCAGGATCAGGTTGTGGAAGGGGACGTGAATGAATCGGAGGCGATTCGACTCGAAGCATTGGGAGATAATACACGTCAGGTTTGAACGAGAATTTTGGGTAGAAACCGCGGATAAGCACTAGCGTCGGTTCAGTAGTGAATAATAGAGAACATTGGTATTTTGAATGGTGACCTTTACCTATGCATACGCCTTGTCTTCTGTCGTCTCCTTCTCCTTCTCCTTAGCACGTACGGTTTGGTTCTGTGCTGCAAGCCTTTTCAGGATCAACGCAGGGCTTTTGTAGAAACGAGCACTGACTGTCCCGCCAGATTGTCTGCACGGGTTCTCATGGTCCATACGAGAGTATTTCTGCATGCTCGTTAGTCAAGTTGCACTTCGGTATGGCAGCTTGGAAGAATGGCTGGCTCTAATCGTGGGGGATGAGTCAGAGCTGGGGCATACAAACATGTGGTGGTAGTACGGGGAAGGGCAGAGATGGGGTGGGATATTTCGAGGCATTGGAAATCTGGAGGGGCGGCAGCGTTGCTATGAGCAGGGCTTGAATCAAGTGACATAAAGTTTTTGTCTCGATAAGTAATTTGTCATCCTGACTTGGCCGCACCTCGAATCTCGGCCATGTCGGGACTGAAGCAGTACCGTGACGTGTCAAACTCCCGACGCGGACTAGAGTTACGATGTCTTCCTGTTCCGGTATCCCTCCGACCCTCGGAGTGGAGAGATACGCAAGTATCCGCAGGTTACGACATTACTTTGATTGTTTTCCATGTTAAACACTGTTAGCCCACCAGATGCCCATGACACACCTTTCGATATGATCAGATCGATCACGGTTCCGATCACTGTTGGCAAAAGCAATTGTGGTTCTCCGCATCGCTTATGGAGCTCTCCCACTAATAGTAAGATGAGGTAGCTGTAAATCAGGGTGGATTCTTTGGTACTGGTGGCAAGGCACTGCTGATTCTCGTCATCACCAAATTCAAGAGGACAGCGTTCGTCAAACCCAGAATACTCAGGGACATACGGTGTGAAAAAACGTCGGTAGCACTTATTAGCTGATGTCGAACGAAAGTAGCCACTGTTCCCTGGCATCTTGGTCATCTCCCAAGCCGAGTTCGACAAAGCGTCCACTCTCGAGGTACCTTAGGCACAAGTTAGGGCCCCTGACGGGCTTGTTGTAATAACGAATGCATTCAAGTCAAGGCCAGCAGTGGCTATCTCCGACGCCAAAGATCGCAGCTTGGAAAAAGTTTTTCATTATGAAGTGCAGTCGCATTCAGGGACCTGAAAAGCTGTGGTGGTCGGGCATCTTGTCGCGAAGCCTTCGATAAGGGCGGCAGAGAGGCCCGAGTTGATAAAAGTGGGCTCGAGGGTCTTTGCCGCACCAGTAAGAAGTGCAGCAGGTGATTTTTGTCAGAGGACCTTGAGAGCGGTCACAGGGTGTGCGAAGACCTGTGCTTTGGAACAAGTTCGAGCAAATTGGCCTGGTTGACTCGTTCAACATTTGTGAATTAAACGCTCTGAACAAATACCTATGACTGCACCTGGCAACAATGTGGTGTCCATTGGTACTCGAACGGTGGAGCTGTTGAGGTACGAGCACACAGGAAGCTGAGAGGGGAATAACACACGAAATATGCGAATGGATTCAAGGAAGACAACGGAAACGAACGAGACACCGTTGATTGCCAAAACGACCTAAATGTCTTGCAAGATATGTCATTCACTCGTTTGGATGAGTATAGGTCATCACTATTACATTCAGGAAGGAAAGCAAGTCTGCATTCGAGCAAGAGGCGTCGCGAACGAGTTGGCGTTAAACAATGTTGATTGGATTACATCATCAATCTAATATGGGTTTGGGTACGACTCGAGTGAAATCAGTCATAATTCACAGAGCTGGACAGTGCACATTGCTGTGAATCGAGTATATAGAATGACATAGAGTGTATACTTTTGGGTGGGTCTACTGTACTTGGAAGGCTGAAAACGTCCATTCATGGGTGTCAAACATATGTTAAGCAGAGGAACCGAAATATGGTTGACACGGTACTGTAGTAGGCTTAGTTACTCTCGAAAAGGAAAAGAAAAGTACCTTAGTAATCAAATTCGAAAGAAAAAATCGCGTGACAAAGTACACCATTTATGGTAAAGAATAATGCGTGACGGTGTCAATGGTGAACTGGGATTAGTGTCGTCTATCTTTGCAATGTTTGCATCGCCCTCTTCTTGACCGAATTCCTAGTTACCGGGCCATTACCCCAAATTACGAGTAGGTTGACGTGAATCACCAACCCAGAGGAATTCTACAATGAACTAATTGCTCGGTCTTCAAGTCCGAGTCGAGATAAGCATAAATAACGGGTTGCAATTGGATACTACGTAAGTACCTTGAACTTGGTGCGGCCGTGGCAGGGGGCGCTAATGATCGATGAGGCTCGATATTCAAATGGACGACAAAAGACCAGCATTTTTGACCCATAGTGGCACCATAAAATGAATGGATGGCAAAAGTGCGGTATTGACCTCAAAGATAGGTCTGCCCTGCTGCCACAGCTTCCAGGCATTTTACTTCTCACCGGAGGTTATATTAAGGTTGTGATATAGTCTTAAATGAAACCTACGACTCAGTCATTTGACCGTGAACAGCGTCCGTGCTGTATACATAACAACTTTATTCTCTGCAGGGCAACGAAAAAGCTCTCGCACCACCTTGCGTCACCCTCTTCCATCCTGATCGCGTGTTTGTCGAACATTTCAATATCGTACATTACTCGCTAATCCAAAAGAGACATGAGGAAAATACTTAATACACCAGATAGAAGATATCAATGCCAGGGGAACCCAAGACCGAACCACCGGCAACCTCCCTATCCTCGACGCTCAATAGTTCTTTTGGTTAAACTGTCATACATTGCTATTTCTCCCGTTGTCCATCGATGTCCGCCGAATTACAATCCGCTCTGGAGCTTCTCCAGATAAACAACTATGCGTCCTGTAAGGTCGCTCATACCTTCACCTAACAATCAATCTTATAAACTGTTGCAGTTGTTATTATTACTGCTGTCGTATATGATTATCGTGAGTGATGTTTATGCGCATGTTAGCTTTGCAATTTAAATTGATCATTGCAATCCCATTACTGCAGTCCTCACCCTTTCAAACGAGGTATGTTATTCCATTCTCCGCATCATATTTTTTGGCTGACAATGTTCGAAGATAGGGTATGTTTGGGTATGGATGTCACAACTATCAAGCAGGTACTAGGCCCCTGACAACCACATAGTGCAGCCCTTGGACCTGGGTCTCTACAATCTTTATTCTGGTGCATGTAAATGCTCAGGGGACATCCATTGCAGGTGTACTGAACTGATGGTTCTGTAGGTCCGTTATCTTGGTCTTTGTTGCTCTGTGTAGGTCTATTGTTGCTATGATACATAGCCAATTACACAACTAACAGTCAATTCGTGCTCAAGTCTTGTTGGCCTCTGTATGTCCAGAATTAAATTGGAGGTTAGTTGATCTGATCTGATACATCCGATACGTCACAGACGGTAGTATTCTTGTCCCTGGCCCGGTCAAAGTCAGTTTTTCTGCTTCATACCTTATCTATCATTAACGACCATCTTTTGGTAGACGTATGCCTCTAAATTCCGACTGAAAACTGTATTAATGACGGTTCCACAGGTGTAAGTGGATTGACTACTGGTTATACTATCAGTATGAGACGTGGATGTTCCAAAGGTACTATAATATCTCTGGTAACTGTCTGGGAGTTCCAAATATTTATTAATGTTGCCGATGGTATG
>JBBPQV010000358.1:0-23594 GCA_038092675.1 Boletus rufocinnamomeus
GGAACGAGATGATATGGCTTTTGAATATTCCGTTAATTAGTGCGTCCATCACCCCCCCCTGCGCATATTAGACTGACACGTTCATCTCTAGTTATCTATGCCATCCATTATTGGTATCTATTCCCTCGTTTTTTTACTACCTTTTGTACGATACCTATCGGATGGTGGTTTAGCAGCGTGGACGCGAGAGAACGGACGTGCCCCATATTCCAAGTTCCCCCATCTATATGTGCGCCTTTTGCCTAGTGCTTTAGCTTGCCCAACTTCCCGAATAGTGTTCGCATCAGAGCTTCGTCGTGCTTATCATTCAAGTTGATATGTGTCTTTCCTTTCTGCCGTTGCAATCACACGATTAGCTCCTCAACTAAGCATTCTTCTGGGGTGGATTAAGTTCGTGTCGTGTACCACAAACTGCGTTCTCATTGTCAGGGACGCTGTTCGAGAAATTTGAGCTGATTGAATCGCCCGAACGGGAATGAGAATCTTGCAATGGGAACAAGCTGTGATCTGTGGTCGATAGTAAGCGCAGGAGACTCGGAGGTGGAGGATGCAGACGCTAAAGGCTCTTAGGCTAGACCTCAGGTTTGGAGTGAGAGAAGGTTTAGTCGAGTGGATTGGGCTCGTTTTCGCATTTACATATGTAACAGTTCCAGTACAATCGTCACTTCTCGAAAACTCAAGGAAACATCACCGTTGTCGCCTACCCGGCAAGACCTGGATAAATAAGTCGAAAAGAGAGGAAGAGCGAGCAATCGACGGACTCATGATCTGAGACTCGCGGATGATCTGAACTGTGAACTTGCGCCACAACTCTGAGAACGCTCTGAGTCAGGCTTGCCACAGCCTACTCCGTTCGTCACCGACACGTCCAGCACTCCCAAGGATTCCACGGCTTCTCAATCCTCGTCAGAAAATACGCAGCTGTTATCTTCTTGAACAGCCTCGAGGTGTCGGTATCCAATGGTGCCACGAGTGCTAGGATGTTTGGCGGCCCATCGGCCCATGCGCAGCAACTTTGAACAACCTTCAAATTCCGAATCATGCGTTCTGCCGTTTCGAGTCACACATAGGCACGAAGTATGAGGAGACCTATACTCGCCTGCACAACGATTCTCGAGGGCCCTTTACTCGCGAACGCCACTCCCGCAAGTTCTCGATGTTTGGGCCCTAGCCATACAATCCTCCGACTATGTCCACAACGTTTCGACACGTCCGGGTCACTGCATTATCTTACGGGCTGATTGCGGAACTGGCGATTGAAAGCGCGTTGGCGGACGAGACCCTAGGTCATGGCTACTCACTCATCGTGGAATTCAAGAGTTATATGTCCTTCTGAGGCGATTCGTCAGTTGGCATCAAAAGCTTTCTGAATATTGAAATATACATGGAAGGTGCGTGCGCTTTCCTGCAGTGCAACACGTTGCGCTGCTTGGAGGTAGTCTCGGCGTCGATGTTATCTACCACACTGCGCTGCAACTGAGATTAACTCCCGAATTTGCTGGTGAGTAATGCAAAGATGACTCCAGGTATGTGAATTCTATAGCATATATCTTTAATCGGGGTAGTGGGATCGAGGGAGTGGTACCTTTCGCATTGGTGATCCACCTGTCGATCTTTGAGATTAATGAACGTTCGCGAGGAAGTAGCGTGGAGTAACGATGTCTAGACTCTAGATACATTCATCAGATCGGAGCATGCACGTTGCACGCACCGTGTTTCATTCTGTCCAGGTGAGCAGGATATAGACAGGTTGACGTTCAAATCTATGTCGCAGCGGGAAACGTTCGCAGGCTGGAATGGAGGTAAGCGAAAGAAGTTCATGATATCGGGTATCGATGGGAGTCAAGCAGCTGACCTGAAGGGCTTCCTTGTTATCAGGCGCCGTAGCAGGGATAAACCCAGAGCCGAGCTTGATTTGACGCTCAGGTCCACTTATATTTTCAAGTGGGATACGAATACGAGAATTTGATGTGTTTCCACTCCCCTCATTCCCTGCGAGTTTCTTTGTGGGGTATCTTACTGTCGACAAAGATCCCATTCCTATGTCTACCGACACACAGCATCTGCCTGGTTCACCATGATTCAGTCCACCCAACTGACTGGCCTCTTTGAACATACCTGACACTCGTCATTGCGAGCTTTCATGACTCGAAACGAAGATGCCTCCGGTTTCGGACATGCCTGCCAAGTCTGGCTGCTCTATGGCTTGTTTTGACCCTGCGGAATAGCAATCCATGGAAGGGTTCCGACAGAACCTTCCCAATTACACCCTCCCTGCCAGTTGGCATCGTTGGAAGCCTCTCATAGTACAAAAAGACACCTAAAAACCCGCCATACCTCCGTCCTTTATCATGTATCCAAACCACTTGTTTTACCCCCCTCAGCCTTCAGGTCCCTCCCCTCGATCCACGCCGCTCGCCCCTCAGTGAGCAAGCTCCGTATTCCTACCTCCTGCATCCAAAATCTAAGTTCTCTTGCGTAGATCGACGTATCACATTCCCCCAACAGTATATCCTGGTACTTCTTCCAACCACGGGGGATACAACACCGACTGGGGTTCACAAGTAAGCTAGCATTTTTCTTTCCTGGGCTCGCGCTCATAAGCTTGTAGCACGTCCACACGTTTTTACACATCGCGAACCAAATGAACGGAGAATCTTCCCCTACTGGGTACGGTCTTCGTTATCTTCATTTTCATCAGACCGCTGATGCGAGTTGTGTAGAGCGGCTGCGACAACAAACAACGGTAGCCATCAATGCAGGTGGCTTATAGGCGATATCCCCTGCAGCCGGGGTTTTGCCAATTTTGACGAGTTGATCGTCCACTTAGGCCATGTGCACGATGTGCAAGGCCCAGCGGCACGCAAGTTGGTTTGTCAGTGGCAATCGACAAACGGAGGGAACTGCGGCAAAGAGTATCGTAGAGATGGGTTTAGACGCCACATTGGGACCCATATCGGCCTCTCAGTCCGTTGCCCCGACTGTGACAAACCCTTCTCTCGGGAGGATTCAATGCGTGCCCACTGGAGAAAGCACCATGGGAAGGTGTGACTACGCTGTTCTCTAATTCTTCCTCTTTCAGCTAGGCTGTACTATGCACCTTGCTTCACTTATACCGTCATGGAATTCCTACGTCTGGCTATGCATACATGATTCTATGTAGCTGTACTGTTGCTGTATGAAAAGACTTTCCGAACAGAAATGGCATTTCCTGCCGGTGTGGTCACTGTTAGTAGTAACTTAGTACTCGCGGTGCCTGCCAGAGTTCCCTATTCCATTCAACATTCGGGTAGTAATTATTTAGATTGATGCGATCAACACCCCATTTTTTGGGGGATATTCGTTGGTCATCAGGGACCTACATGAAACGAGGCGGCGAGCTGGTCGGGAACCCGGGCAGGGAACGCACTCGGTCTCTGTAGTTGTATTTGCGGCGTTGGCAAAGACAACCCTGGTCCAAGCCAGCGTGATCCGCCTGATCCGCTTGCCATGTACCTTGGTGAGCCGGCCGACGAGGGGCGTCGGCTCAGTCCTGGCTCGGACCCAGTGACTGAGCGACTTGGCTGGTAGCCGACCATGAATTTCGTAATTGGCAATGGCCACTGGAGGCTCTGGAAGATAAATGGAGTTACCAGATAATGAACGTCCGTACGCAGAACGCGTAGAGGACACGACGTGGGTTGACCAGATAGGAGTATCGGTTGCCGCAATCGACCATCGGACCCCGGCGTGACGGAACGGATGGCCCGCGGAACTGCAGCGCCCCGTACCTGGACAAATTTAGTGGAAATACCACCGAGAAAAAAGAAACAGTTATACTTGGATCAGGACAAGATTCGTTCACAGGTATGATCAACTTGGATGTAATCGTCGCCCCCAAGTGACTGTGCGTCACGATTGTCCGCTGGCGTCCATTCAAGCGTTTGTATGGTTAAAAGGGTAGAGACCTCACCGGAGGCGGTATAAAAATATCCAGCCGAGGCGACGGCCGCCGTCACCTCGTGTTCAATGATATGGTGAGTCATCATGGCAGGCGCGTCGGTGGAAGCGTGGAGGCTCGGCTGGGTACCACCTTGAGCGGTAATGAGGGGGGCGGAAGTTGATTGGCAACGCCACTAGCCATTGCAGAAGATGCTTATGGCTGATATAATATTAGTGGTCCCATCGCATGTAAGTACTATCCCCTTGGAAGTGGACATGGTCGCTTTCAAATGAACCGGCAGCGGATATTGATGTGTCTTCTGACTGTTCACATCTAATTTGGAATTTGAAAACGAAGGATTAGCGATTTTCAAAATGCCCTTACCCAGACTGAAGGTGAGGAGCATTTCCCGGAAAGCAACTGTAAAAGAACTCTCCGTGCAGCGCGCCGTCGAGACCCGTATACGTCGGATGTGCAACAAATTGTGTAGAACGCTGCACAGGATGATGTCACTTTCATGGGGTCTACCAAGAGTAGGCACGTGGTAGCGCACATCACCGTCGGGATGAGGCATATTCGCGATCCTTGTGCACTTGTCCTGTCATATCGCCTAATGGCGGGGGTCAATGAACTTCCGGGGACGCAGCGGACATGCGCCCGATTGCTGTGCTTTTTCGGCGTGGGGCGGCGGGCGGCGCACGAAAAGACATGAAGCGGTTGATGGATCTCAACATTCTAGAAGATGTGTTTGGGAGCAAACAGTGCCAAACACCATGATCCAAGGGGACATGCCAACATACCCAACGAGAGTTATGCAGCACGGGAACTGACACTACTTGCTCCCGAGGCAATCGCCGAGGCTTCTATCCGTCAATGGGGCCAAAGAGCGGTTCGTGTGAGATCATGGTAAGATATGCAGCCACAAGTTATTCTCGTCATGACGTCACCCAAGCTCGTATTCGAATGGCCCATCAAGCAACCAAGGCAGATTGAATTGTGAAGAAACCTAGACTGATCCAATTAGCACACGCGACTGACTCGGAAGAGAAGGAGGCATTGAGTATTTGCTTCTTCGACAAAGAATCCAGAGCACTGCCAGGTTCCACAGAGAACGTCCTGTTGTGTAACGATCAAACAGTAGAACTTCGTTTCCAAAGTATGATTCGCATTCCAGTGCAACAGCAATGGGTCCGGGTGCGTGCCAATTACTGATTCAGAACACTAAATCATCGCCCCCCGCAGAGAACCTTCCACGGAAGGCGCCAACATGCCAGGTACGCGCAGGCTAGCGCATAAATAATTCGTTGTTACCCGACATGCTGTTAGAGCAATGGACACGCAAAGGCAAGTTGGGCATCTATTGTCGACGGACACCGGCCCTGTTGCCCACAGAACGCTCAGCGACACAGCTACGATATTTTCTCTAGACTTGACCGCCGAAGGTGTATCTGGAGCAGGTGAGTATAGCGAACCGCTGCCTGGAGGGTAAGGACGGTTCGCCTCTTCAGCGAAATGACTGCTCACAGGTCCGTCGCAGCGAGCTGCTCGATTCTATGAGTTTTGATATGAACTCGTCAGTTTTTGCTTGAGACAACGGCGTACAAAACCTGATGTCGAAGTAATTTACAGGTGGCCATCGACACTGGAAGAAGCCTTTGCCAGTGTGATGCAATCCGAGATTAATATAGTTAGTATTCCTCCCCAGGGGATCGAATTAGCTTTAAACCCTCTCCTCGTCCAGGGTGCGGAAATCCAGTTTCTTCTAGAATATATATGTCAGCTGGAACAAGATTACACAAACAACTCGACAAACTCGACAGTCGCCTTCTCCGCACCTGGCCCTAGCCCTGGTTCCCAGTTCCCCCTCTCGGCAGCTCCACCCACTCATTCCCCCACGGTCCCGACAATCCGTCCGGAACACCAGTCATATGTGTGCTCCTGGCATCAGCATGGTTCGGACACCCAGTGTAATCACGTTGCACCTAACAGGTCAGCATTCCTTCGCCATCTTGGTGAAGCGCACCGAGTTTCCGGTGCTTCAGACGAAACGATCAATTGTCAGCTGTTGGATTCCGAGATGGGTTCAGCATGCAAGACGCCAATAAAGCGAGGAAACTTTCCCCGGCATGTCGATATCCATTACCGCATACGTTACCAATGCCAGTATTGTCCCGCTGGAAAGTCTTTCTCGCGCCAGGACAGCTGGAAGAAACACATCAGAACCAAACATGCACAAATACCTCTGGCAACATGATTAGTTAGACTTACCGCACTATACGTCCATTTCTTTAACCACTTGCCTATACCTTCGAGAGTTCACGTCTGATCACATACTCCTTATACCCTGCACGCAGGTTGCATTTCAAATCCTTCCTTCGGTAGATCGGTCCGCAGAGACTACAAGCTGTGTTCCATGTTACTCAGCGCTCGTCTGGTAAAAGAGTTTTAGGTGACCTCTGATGTTCAACTGCGACACGGCAGGCAATGTCAACACCAATGGCCTTTGATATGACGTCAAAATGGAATACAGAAGACTATGTGCATTATGCACCTTCATACAATTCCTCAATTCCAACGGTTGAATGACCGGAAGTTAGCGCCAATTGAGCGGACCCTCTTGTCATGCGTCAAAGCTTGCGAAGATTTGGACCATAGTATCTTTGCTGCGGCTCAGAAATGATCGTGAGTCATGCGTGATAAAATCATACCTTCTATATATCGAGCAGCTGAGAGGAGAGGATTGTCGTCTGGAGGCTAAACGTTAGTTTAATAGTAAGAGAATAGCGCTTAACTCGTCCTGTGTGTTATACTGAAGTGGGAGCCGAACAGGATGGTCCGACCCCAATTGGAGCGTGCGAAGTCGCAGCATATTACCACAAGCTGTGTTTCCGCGAGAAGATGAAAGACAATTTAAACAATTGTGTGTATTCATTCCCATACAGCAATGCCGACCGGCCACAACGCCATGTTTCGTACACATGGGGATGCAGTTTAATCCTGGTTCGATGGACAAGGTACGTAATTGCCCAGGATTCGGACTGCGATCAAGCACGTAGTCATTCTTGAGGACTATCTAGTACCAGTTTAAATCTGTGTGCTGAGGCGTTACTGCAGCATATTGCTGCCGAAGTGTAACATCGTCCTTGGGTCGTACTGGAACACACCAAAGCATCACAATGACAATGGCAGTGGTGTATTAACTTCGATCTTGATACTTGCTGTATGCTGTGCTCATGAAACACAGCCCGAAAGGTATTTGTCATGGCAATGTCATGGTGTCGGTCCCATCGAGTTAGATAGGAAACCAAGGGGACTATGCAACATTCCACGATGAGGTGAGCTTGCAAGTATAGGATGGGCTGATACGCACCGGGTATGAGTGGATATCCTGAAACCGCTGCAGCTTTTGTTGCATAGCCGGCATATTGAAAGGGTCTTCCGTGTACATTACAATCGAAGTTCCTTGTCTGTGTTATCATTAGCGAGTCGAATCAGATTTGCGGATTTTCGATGTTCGGTGGATGATTATGAAGTCATTCGATGTACTTGTTGACCCGACCGAATTCCATAGTGAGCACGGGGTCGTCATATATGGTTTCCCGGAGCTCTTTAGCACTCGGAAAATCAGCGCAATCCACAATATCCGCATCCAAGAAGCGGAGAAGATTGAGGGTTTTGTCAAACTCTTCCTTGATGTGATTGTTATTATCAATCAATTTACTCCGACCGCATCTTGGATAGCTGATATCGACAAGATGGGAGTGATCAGCGGATGCTCTTGTATGTTCGCCCACGCTGACTTACCTTTGTACGCGAGACGAGCCCAATGGTACTTAGCCTTGGTCCCAACGATATGATCCTTGCTGCTCGGAGAAATGATGAACCGTCAGTTTCCGAGCCAAGGGAAGTAGCACCAAACCAAACGGGGATCGTTACACCACTGCAAAAACTCGAGCCAGAAGTAACCAATTAGGTTGCATGGGACACCTTTGGGAACGTTCTCTGAGTTCGGCTTTTCGGCTAATCAAGTAATCTCGTTTGCCTAATCAGGCAGCCTTGTTCGCCTAATCAGGGCCAATCAGGGCCGGGCTATACATAGACATGATTCGATGTATGTATACCTTGGGAACGAGCGGAGTTGCCTGATTAGGAGTACGAGGTTGCCTGATTAGGGGAATGAGGTTGCCTGCCCGGCCCTAGACCGGTGGCCAATCCGTCTAGCCGACATGTGTCGAGTGAGTGTCTATCGGAGCTGGCCTCATCGGATCACGTCCGGGTAACGTCCGGGTTGTATACCGCCATATCCCTATCGCGACTCCTTTTGGAAACATGTCACTTAATGCAATGTCAAATACTTGGCCTATATAATGGCCCGCAGACTAGGGGAGGTTCTCCCCCACAGTAATCCATGCGGACTGAGCAAGGTGTCGTCTCTGATATGACACTCACCAAACTTGCTCCTTCCTTCGTATCTGATGACGGGTTGTATAACTTATTCCCCAGGAAGCCACGCCCTCTGAGCCTCTCACACTCCATGTCACTCGATTCGGACTCTTCATACTCCCGTACAGTGCTGGAACCCGAGTCACTTGCGGTACTTCCTTACCCGAGTACTCAAACCGGTCTTGATTTTCGTCAATGCGGAAATGGGTGAGTGTAAGATGTCATGGTTTGCTTGACACTAATGCCGGGCGTAGACATACAATGCAGATGGATTATGCTTCAGGTCAAGACACCAGGTAGTTTACCGATTTATTCCGTAGTATCGGAATCGTTGATACATCCGCAGAAGAGCGACTGTGCTATTGGACACAAGGAAATGGTCTCCGTCTCCGAGCTTTGTCGCCCCGTACGCACCTTCAGAACCACACGTTCCATTGATGGACGTGGGGTCTCATGCCTCACTTCCTCGCTTGGACGGTACGTTATTCTAGTGCTCATGTCATTCCATTTGATGACGCGAATGAAGGTGGTTCAAATGGTTTCGCAGAGTCTTTTTCATTCGATGGTACACCGGCACCCGATATAGGAGCGAGGTCGCAGGTCATTCTGCAGACACAACAGGCACCGGATTTGGGTTCCGGTTTCTCCAGCTTAATGAGATACCATCACGAGAACGTCGGTACCGATGTCAGTATCTCTGATTTTCCCCCGTAAATATTAAACTTTATTTGTACTTCAGTTTGCCCATCCCACACTCCCTCAAAATAGCATGCTGGTGTCGTCGTTGTCCTCAGCCTCTACCGAGGACCGCGCAAGCTTTTTCAGTGACGAGACGCAACCTCCAGCGGTGCTATATCGTCCCCAAGAGAAGAAGGGCCCAGGCCGCCAACGTTCGCAGCGTGCATCTGCAATCAACATTGAAGGTTTGTTGATCGACAAAGACGACCTCTACTCTATCGTCGGCCAGGGTAGTAGCATGATCAGCGTCCATGAATGTCAGTGGGCCAAGACCAGCAACCCCTGCGGGATGTGGATCGTTGGTTCCAGAGCCCGCATCGGCGCTCATGTTCGTAACTGGCATATACGCACACATGCGGCCAGCAGGACCCAGTGTCTGTGGGACAGCTGCACTGCGAAAGCGATGCTAAATGACTCGATCGGTCGCCACGTTGTGACTGTTCACCTCGGGGAAGGCTTTCACTGCCAGGGCTGCAATGTGGAATTTTCACGAAAGGATGTGTATGATCAGCATGTTCAGAAGGGTGAGCTGTGTAAGGATGCAGGTGCGGTGATGGTGTATGGCACAGAGCGCAGGGTGATTGACGCATGCAAGGCGTTGCAGCAAGGAGATGCAGTTCGTTACGCGGATTAATACCGTTTTATGCACTACAGTAATTCTTTCTCCTTCATGCCACCATTTCTCTCGTGTATGTACGATTTCAATCAGATTTATTGACTTTACAGTGGGATGTATAACAGTTGCTGCCGTTTTGCCGTACGAATACTCAAAGGCAACGAGATTTGCTGACGCTTGAATCTGTCTGTCCCAATTAGCGAGGTATTGGGGCGGGGTTGAACGGGAGAATATCACGAAACATCGCTCCAGTGGTTCACCCTCTTCAGTTGTTTGTGTCCAGAAGCGGGCCAATTGGAACGATCGCTTGCCCGATGTACCAGTTTGCGTACCTAGATCAGTCTTCTACATGGCCACGCTTTTGCGGGACACTGGGATTGCGAGAGTGAACGCAGATTTCATTGGTGCCGCGATGAATACGATGAATACAACTTGGAATGTTACGTTGACACCACCGATATGGGACCTGCTAGTGGGTCTGATAAAATACCCATAAGAGCATGATTTTGACATTGACAGTAAAAGTGAAGTTCCCACAACCGAATCGATCGGTCGATCGGTCGATCGACGTTCGATGATCGATGACCGTTGCCAACGATTCGACGCGGAGCTGGAAGGATTCGCGAGGTCAATCAATAGTAAAGAAGTAAACCAAAATTTATATGACCAACTGGAAGTCGTTGCCCATCAATGTTGCGAATCCTGCATATGACCAACTTGATGGCGGAAGGAACTGGAGACCACTGGAATCTCGACGCTGAAACTGCTGATCAAGCTGAGGGGCGGGACGACGTGGAGGTCAGATAACAGCTGCGACTTATAGCATATAATGTGGTACTGTGCGGAGCGACCTTCCGGACCGCAGCACACAGTACAATGTGCAAGATGACTAGCTAGGACAGAAGGCTTCCCACGTCGAACAAAGAATGGACCCTTTCCTCATACCAGGACCCTACACCTTTGTCCTTGTTTGCCGCCGCCACAGGCATTTGCTGTAGATTTATAGCGGGTTTCTGATAGTCCCTGAGTAAAGATAAGAAGACCACAGGTTGGCACGAGCCCCCAACCAATCATGGAACGCATGGGGACATCCGTCTGATATTTTGAGTGATCTAGGTGGCAGGTGCCTGCCACGGGGACCGGTGCTTGGGAAGATATCGCAATGGAAGTGGCGTGTATGGCAGGTTGGTGGCTGGTGGCACCAATGTAACGAATCTGATGAAGGAGTCGGAAAACACCGAAAAGCTACTCTGGGGGAACAAGTAGGAATCATTCACGGTAATTTAGTGAACTACCGATCGGCTTTCCCCGTGGCTGTTTGGTGACCCTCCGGTACAGAAAAGATTGCCAAAGTCCCCATCACGCTCGTAGGTTTACTTTGTTCACTACTTTGACTCAGGTTCAGTCGGCGTATTGCAAGCTCGACCACCCAATGGTGGTCACGGTCGGTCGCTTGATGCACTCCAAAAGGGTAAAGTAATAGCATCACAGCATCTCCAGGGAGCAGATTTAAAGGACCAGGCTCGCTTCCGCATGTGCATGAATGCCCCGGTGCACATTTCAGAGATACTGCTCTTCCATGTGTGTAGGCTAGGTGAGTATAGGGCAACTGTGGTGTGTATGAACTGAATGGCTTCTAGAGAGCATGCTATTGGGGGAATATACGGCTGCAGTAGGAAATGCGCGGCCTAAAGGTGAGTGCACCAGTGCTTCTCAGTCAGAGACGACTTAAGGACCACAGCATGATATAATTGCGATTCCAAGTGCAACATATTCACGGGTAACAATCTCATGTCGGTACGTCAAATTTAGAGCATCTTGATAGGATATCAGATTGTTTGGTACGAAAGGATGAAAAGATTGATGATTAAATCGGCCATTAGCCATCCGTATGCATTCAATAGTAAACCCACCTCAGGCTCGCGGTTCCATTCCGAAGCACAGTCCTTCTCAATGTCGTTGCAACCTGCAGGTACACTCGGGTGGTGTCTGACATTGATGACGAAAAGTATGTTGTTTGTACGTCTAGTTGCACATTTGCTCAATTCTCTGGGAGTCTGAGTTTGTTGCATAGTTCCCTCTAATAACTTAGTAATAAGCTACATTGTCTGAATATTGAATCAATAAGAGATGAATCCGACAGTTCCGTACTCTTGACCATGGGTTATACGATCAATGCGATATAAATGAAGAAAAAATACACGAAATGCTTATAACTCAGACCTCTCCGGTAATATGCAGGCCTTCACAGCGTAGTCGATGTCCCTTGGGCTTCGTGTTTAGCAACGCAGCATTCGCCAACGTGATCCGTGTATAGGTACCCAACAGGCGGCCCATTTGGCGCTGGCTTCGCTCTGTGGGGGGCGCTGTGCAACAGTTTGATTCAAATCATTGATTAATCGATGAGTATGCTTCGTTGCCGGTTGCAGGTTTAAAGTTGAGAGGAAAGAGCTGCAGGTGTCCGTTTCCTCCGTGACTAGCGACTGTCCAATCAAAGACCTGTGTGGTGTCCCTGGTGATTATGAGATGTAAGAGATGTAGAAACCAACTTGAATCATGAATCATGATGATCCTATTAGCAAGGATTGCATGCTGTAGCGACTACGATGGAAATAGTTTACGAAATTGGCATTGGCAGACAGAGGGGTAGGCAATTTGCCGAGTGGCCCCGCACTTCCTGCCTCAGGATTCAGGAATCAAACCTCAGATGATCGCCAACCGACATAGCACCCATGAGGCTCGTGAGAAGGGTATTTGATATTTGCGTTTTGGAGGCAGTTGGGGTACTGAGCCCAGAATCTAGGCTCGAGACTCGTTTGGCGGGGCTCGCTGCTTCGGGACAGGTTTATTGACCGGCTGAGAAAGGTTCGCACTAACGTAGTGCCAATCCAGATTAATGCGGCTGAGAAACTGCGAACTCAATGTAGGAGATATGCTGCACATAGCATCGTGGGTACTGGTGGTTCTGGCGTGATATATCTCGCATGAGACGCCACCCGCAAACATGTTCCTTGACAGTTATCCCCGGCGGAATAGCCAGGCCGATCCTTATCGATGCGCCTCGATGCCCTCTTTTGGAAAAATTTCGGATACGGGGACATGCCATGGAACGTTTCAAAGAGTCTGTTTGGGCTTGAGGCTGCAGTAGAATGAAAATAAAGTTATGTAATGCCACGACATCAATTTGAGGTCCACACAAATCATGGAACATCGGCTTCAAACTCGTGACCCGTGTACAGCCTGGAACTGGGCCATTTAGTGCCACCACTTCTAGAAAACCGAGCCCATCACCCATAAGTGGTGTCTTGATCGGGAGGTCACACGAGTAACACAATCTGAACGTGGTGCGACGAACGCCGACTTCAAACTGCTCCTGGGGAGAACGAAGAGGAAGAGCGACTTTATTAAAGCATGCGACCTTCGCGTTTGCGACAATACAAAACTAATATAATATACATGTATCGCAGGGTTCGTCCTATTCCGAAACGCAGTGCTCTGCCATCGCGGAGTCTTAATAGTTTCAGCGATCTGAGATCTCGGGTGGCCAGATCTCGTTCCGTCCAAGGCTGTGCCATTCTAAATCATTTACCCCGCGCAACTCAATTGGGTAATCTACTGTCCAAATGTTCTGGTCTGCTTGGACATAATCGGAATCGGAAGAGCTGCAGCTCTATAAAACCATGCAACCTCTTCACACTTGCGACAATACCAGTCGCAGACCGGCTACAATCCCACTCAATGTCTACCCATGCTCAATCCCAATTCTCCTTCACCACATCCCCTCCTCATGACATGGTTTTTGATGGGGAGGTGCCGGATTTCAGACGTAAGCCCTCTGTCGCCTAGCGTTACATATGATGACTCCGTGGAAGTGCCACAAAACTATGTTCACAGTCCAAACTTTCCGATGCTGCCCCCTACAGCGTAAGTAGTCCATCCATCCATGGCACGTCTGCGTCTTTACAACACTCTTCGATCACGGAGCAGGCATTTCCATCAATTAGGCGTTACAGAACATTCAATTCCCGAAGGTATTCGCCCCCACACCCCATACCTCTGGCATGTAAATCAAGTGTTGTAAGACACCCGAGCTAATTATACTTGCTGGTCTGATTATTTTTTCCAGTTGTGCCGGTACTGCTCTTCCTACCACCACTCCTGAAAACCAGTAGGTATCTGTGGAATTCTGTACAGTTTCGTGTCTCATTATGATTCGTGGCAGACAAACACAACATAACCTCACATCATGGAGGCCGACTGATATGCAGATGGTTTTGGAGTCCTTGCCTACCACGCCCTCGCCCGCCGCGGTGAATGAGATGCACAGTGACCATATGACATCAGCTTCCCATTCTGCCTACGACCCAGGTCTGTGCGGCAGCTATTGGGATGCTCACGCGGCATTCAATCCCCCCAAGACACTGTGGCCGAGTTCATCGGACAGACACCTGCTAGTGCCCCCCATTGAGCAAAATATCGGGCATCATCTTCTCGATGAGTCAAGCGCCTACCGATCTCCTCCCTTGTTTTCGCACGTGACGCGTTCCCACTTCCCAAGCGTACCAAACAACCAGAACGTCGCAAACCCATGTATCCCACACCATCTTCCCTCACACCAGCCATTCATCCCATCATCGCCTCGCTGGTGCCCTCAACCAACGCCAACGGGGCGCCTTGAACCGGATCCTTGTTTTCGTCTCGTATCACCTCAGGATTCTACTATTTCGTCTCGCCGCAGACGAGGCGCCCGTGCGATTGAGTATAGCGGGTTATGGATCGATGAAGAAGAACTTTTCAAGGGTCTGACGGAACCCAATGGGAAGCTTAACGTTCATCAATGCCGCTGGGAGGAAGATCGTACCCCATGTCACCTCTGGATCAAAGGCGACAAGTCATCCATCAACGCACATATCCAGAAGTGGCATGGAGGGAAGTCCGGGGGAGACAAACACGAGACTGATTGTCGTTGGGCTGCCTGTGGAAAGACAATGCTGAAAGAGTCGGTTGCTCGGCACATCGTAAGCATCCACCTTGGGGAGATGTGGGAGTGCCAGGGCTGCGGGAAAGAGATCGCTCGGAACGACGCCTATAGGCGGCATGCCGTACGATCGAATGTCGAGGCGTGCCAAAATGCAGGCGCGCTGATCACATACTCTGCTGATGTACGGGTGATCGATGCTCGTGCTGCTCTTGATAATGGAGGGAGATTGCGGTACGCTGATGCATGAATATGACTTACACTTCTCATCCAATGTATTTTTTTTCACTGCCATGTTGTACACTAGACACCCCTCAGATGCACTGTTACGAACTGGTAATCGTGTATAATACCAGCTTATCACTCTATGACCAACGTTCGGGCCGTGTTTATTTATTTAATTGACTACGAACGCGAAGAACCCTCAGAGCGAAGGAGGCATTGCAATGCAAGGTATTTCCCGCGGTTAAATTTGGAATCATATCGTCAAGTAGACGATGAAGTCGAGTAAGACGCGAACAGTGGCGAGTACCAGAAAAGGACATCTTGTGTCCTGTTACTCGTAGCATGTTGGGATTGGAAGGGATGCCACTTCCCGACCTCGTAAGTAGCTGCTGTATAGTCAAGTGTGGGACTTTCGTTGCAGTTGCATCCAAGATTCAACACCACGGCACAAGCAATTTTCCTCCCACTCAACCAATTCGGACCTCTGCAACTCCAGACATATTCCTAATAGATGAGTTTTCACGTCCTCGATTGGTAGGTCGCCTCAGGCTCCAGTGGCGCTATTAGTTCTCTTTGGCTTCATCTGACACATGACTTGTAACGTTCTGCCAGCGCAGATGGTGCCAGTGGCGTCGCTGTAGCTGAGGCCCGTCCTAAACTTCAAGTCAACTAAGTGTGATCAGGGGTCTCGACGTTGTGCAGCTTCAGTGAACCAAACTGAGCATTCTGCGTGGCTGGTGCGTACGTTCAGTTTCCAAACACCTCAAGCTAAAAATTAGCTGCAAAAGCGATGCTAAAGACTTGATCAGTCGCCACATCGTGACTGTTCACCTCGGGGAGGGTTTTTATTGCCAGGGCTGTAACGAGGAGTCTTCACAGAAGGATGTGTATGACCAGCACGTGTAGGGATGGAGGTGTTGTGATTGTGTATGGCACAGAGTGCAGGATGATTGGAACACGCAAGGCGTTGCAGCACATTACGCAGATTAATACCGTGTGATTGCGCGACTTGAACGGGAGAATCTCGCGACGCATTGCTTCAGTGGTTCGTCCTCTCCAGTTGTTTGTGTCCAGGAGTGGGACAATTGGAATGATCGCTTGCCTGATGTACCGGTTTGCGTACCTCGTCTATCGAATCTCACTTATCAGTCTTTTACATGGCTACGCTTTTGCGGGACACTCGGATTGCGATAGTGAACGAAAATTCCATTGGTGCCACGATGGATACGACGAGTACAACTTGGCATGCTACGTTGACGCCGCCGATATGGGACCTGGAGCTAGTGGTGAATTTTGGTCTGATAAAATACCCACGAGAGCATGGTCTTGACATTGACAGCGGAGTGAAGTTCCCCAACCAAATCGATCGATCGATCGACGCACGATGATCGATGATCGTTGCGTGGCAGTGCCACAACCTTCGCCGACCGTGATGCGACGCGGAGCTGGAAGGGTTCCCGAGGTCAATCAGCAGTAAAGAAGTAAACCAAAATTAGAGGACCAACTGGATGTCGTTGCCCATCAAGGATGTGAATCCTGCATATGACCAACTTGAAGGTGGAGGGAACTGGAGACCACTGGAATCTCGACGTTAAAGCTGCTGAGCTGACGGGCAGGACGACATGGAGGTCAGATAATGCCTGCGACTTATAGCATATAATGTGATACCGTGCGAAGTGACCTTCCGGACCGCAGCACACAGTACAATGTGCGAGATGACTAGCTAGGACAGAAGGCTTCCCACGTCGAACAAAGACTGGACCCTTCTCTCATACCAGGACCCTCTGTCTTTGCCCTTGTTTGTTGCTGCCACAGGAATGTGCTGTAGATTATGGCGGGTTCGATAAGAAGACCACAGGTTGGCATGAGCTCTCAACCAATCATGGAACGCACGAGGACATCCGTCAATATCTAGGTGGCAGGTACCTGCCACGGGGACCGGTGCTTGGGAATATATCGCAATGGAAGTGGCGTGTATGGCAGGTTGGTGGCTGGTGAAACCAATGTAACGAATTTGATGAAGGAGTCGGAAAACACCGAAAAGCTACCCTGGGGGAACAAGTAGGAATCATTCACGGTAATTTAGTGAACTACCGATCGGCTTTCCCCGTGGCTGTTTGGTGACCCTCCGGTACAGAAAAGATTGCCGAGGTCCCCATCACGCTCGTAGGTTTACTTTGTTCACTACTTTGGCTCAGATTCAGTCGACGTAATGCAAGCTCGACCATCCAATGGTGATCACGGTCGGTCGCTTAATGCACTCCGAAAGGGTAAAGTAACAGCATCACAACACCGCCGCGAAGCAGATTTAAAGGACCCAGGCTCCCTCCTGCATTTGCATGAATGTCCCCGTTCACATCTCAGAGATACTCCCCTTCCATGTGTATTGGCCAACGGCAGGTGAGTATAAGGCAACCGTCATATGTGACCTGAATGACTTACAAAGAGCTGGTATTGCGGAACTATACGGCTGCAGTAGGAAAGGGGTGGCTTGAAGGTGAGTGCACTAGCTCTGTCTCAGTCAGAGCCGACTTCCGAAGGAGTACGGTTCGATATATTTTTGATTCCAGGTGCGACGTATTCACGGACAATATTCTCATGGTGATACGTCAAATTCCATTTGCCATCTATATGCATCTGGTAAATTAACCTCGCGCGTTCACTCTGGAGCCCAACCCATATCAATGTCGCTGCAACCTGGAGGTGCACTCAGGGGTGGTGTCTGGTGAAGAAAACCTTGTCTGTACATCTACTTACATATGCACTCTTGTAAAGTTTCCATGCAATCAAATTTTCTGAGAGTTTGAGTTTGTCATACGGTTCTCTCTGACAAGTTATATCGTCTAAATCTTGAATCCATAAAGGGTGGATCTGACAGTTCCATACTACTGACGATGAGATGTACGGTTAACGCATTTAAGTGAAGAGAAAATAAGCCATGATATGGTTATAACTCGGGCTTCCCCTGTAATATGGCGTCGCAGTGGGCCTCACAGTGTAGTCGATGGAGTAACAGAACTAATAACACACTTGCCTGCCGCAGGCTTCGCCCCATTCGGAACTTAGCACCCTTCCTTCGCTGAGTCTTAATACCTTCAAGTTCGGGGATCTCCGGCAAGAAAAGAAGCCATGTCTTTTTTTTTCCTACCCGGCAAAGTCGGGCAGTGATAGATCCGTGATGTCCCGCATACATCATCAAAACGATCATCACTGCCCCGCGTAATGGCCGGTCGTGGCCACTTTCCAACTCTCTCCTGAGACTCGGACTCGGACTCACGACTCTATAAAAGCATGCAACCCCTTCACATTTGCGACAATACCAGTCGCATACCGGCTACCATCCCACTCAATGTCTGCCTATGCTCAATCCCAACTCTCCTTCACCACATCCCCTCCACATGACATGGCTTTCGATGGGGAGATGCCGGATCTCAGACGTAAGCCCGAGCGCTGTTGCCTAGCGTTGCATATGATGACTCTGCTCCGTGAATGCGCTACGGAACCACGCCCGTTGTTCGAACTCTCCGATCCTGCCCCCTACAGCGTAAGTAGTCCATGCATGCATGGCGTCTCCACGTCTTCACAACATTCTTCGATCGCGGAGCAGGCATTTCCATCCATTAGGTGTCACAGAACAGTCAATTCCCGAAGGTATCCGCCCCCACGCCCCATACCTCTCGCATGCAAATCAAGTGTTGTAAGACATCTGAGCTAATTATGTTTTGCTGGTCTAATTATTTTCTCCAGTTGTGCCGGCACTGTTCTTCCTACCTCCACTCATGTAAATCAGTAGGTATTTGTGGGATCCCGTACAACCTTCGTGTCTCATCATCATTCGTGTCAGACAAACACAACACAACCTCACATCATGGAGGCCGATTGACATGCAGATGGTTTTGGAGTCCTTGCCTACCACGTCCTCGCCCGCCGCGGTGAATGAGACGCACAGTGATCATGTGACGTCAGCTTCCCATTCTGCCTACGACCCAGGTCTGTACGGCATCTATTGGGATGCTCACGCGGCATTCGATCCCCCCAAGACACTGTGGCCGGATTCATCGGACAGACACCTGCTGGTGCCCCTCATTGAGCATAATATCGGGCATAATCTTCTCGATGAGTCGAGCGCCTACCCATCTCCTCCCTTATTTTCGCACGTGACGCGTTCCCACTTCCCAAGCGCACCAAACAACCAGAACGTCGCAAACCCATGTATCCCACACCATCTTCCCTCACACAGGCCATTCATTCCATCGTCACCTCGCTGGTGCCCTCAACCAACGTCAACGGGGTGCCTTGAACCGGATCCTCGTTTTCGCCTCGTATCACCTCAGGGTTCTAGTGTTTCATCTCGCCGGAGACGAGGCGCCCGTGCGACTGAATATGGCGGGTTATGGATCGATGAAGAAGAACTTCTCAAGGGTCTGACGGAACCCAATGGGAAGCTTAACGTTCATCAATGCCGCTGGGAGGAAGATCGTACCCCATGTCACCTCTGGATCAAAGGCGACAAGTCATCCATCAACACACATATCCAGAAGTGGCATGGAGGGAAGCCCGGGGGAGACAAACACGAGGTTGAATGTCGTTGGTCCGCCTGCGGAAAGACAATGCTGAAAGAGTCGATTGCGAGGCACATCGTAAGCATCCACCTTGGGGAGATGTGGAAGTGCCATGGCTGCGGGAAGGAGATCGCTCGGAACGACGCCTATGGGCAGCATGCCGTGAGATCGAATGTCGAGGCGTGCCGAAATGCAGGCGCGCTGATCACATACTCCGTTGATGCACGGGTGATCGATGCTCGTGTTGCTCTTGATAATGGTGGGAGAATGCGGTATGCTGATGCGTGAATATGGCCTACGCTTCTCATCCAATGTATTTTTTTTCGCTGTCGTAGCCTGAGTGTACACTAGATACCCTTCAGATCCGCTGCTGCAAACTAGTAATCATGTGCATATGCCGATTTATCAGTCTGGTTAATATTTATTATTTAATCGACTACAAACCACGAACCTAAGAGTAAAGGAGGGCCGATTGCAATGAATTTTTCGTGGTCAAATTCGGAATTATCGTCAGCTAGACGATGTCACGATATCTGAAACGGAGCCTCAGACTTAAGACGCGAACATGAGTACCAAAAAAGGACATTGTGTCCCAGTACTAGCAGCATGTTGGTGCTGGCCAGAACGGTGCCACTTCCCGACCTCGTTCAAATAAGTAATTGGTGAAGTCAAGTGCCAGTGCAGTGAGACACTTCATTGCAGTTGCATCCAACACCACGGCACGAACGATTTTCATTCCACCCATCAAAATCGAACTTCCGCAACTCCGAACTTATGAACTGTAACGGCACCGATTAGTAGATTGCCACACCTGAGACTCCGAATGGCGCTATCAGCTCCTCTGGTCCTATGTGATTCACGGTCTGCAACTACGGGTCTTGAGCCAGCGCAGATGGTGGGGCTTCTGTAGTTGAGGTCTGTCCTAACTTTCAGGTCAACCAAGCGCGATAGGGTGTATCTCGACGTTGTGCAGTGTCGTGAACCAGACTTGCCATTCCGTGTCACTGGTACGTACGTTCAGTTTCCAGATACCCCAAGCTAAAGAAAAAAAAAACATCAGTGCTAATGAGTAATGACAACCACAAGGTCGGCTCAATATTTTTCGAGCTCGAAAGTCTGTACTGGGGGTAATGCAATTCCGGCACAAGTGTGGCAGTCCCTGATGTGATGTGATACATAGTAACAGGAATCGAAACAGTACGGTCGATGCTCGTCATTGGCTGTGGCGACTCTCCAAGAACCAATTCGTCGATTCTCATCAGGTGGTTACCACTCTACACTTGACCGCGACCATCAGGCATGAAGCTAAATGATACCAAACTGCTTCGCTCGACGTGCAGGTGTCGGAGACTTGCGCTCTAATCCTGTCAATGATTGGATCCATGATCCATCTGTCAGAAGGTCGAACCTTTCGCCAAAAGATGCAAACACACGAAGATGCAAACTGAACCAGACCACCATGATGTTTTGTACAGAAAAACGATTACGTAGACAAGGACTCGGGTTCAACCCGAAAAACGAAAGCGACACCGAGCTACCGCAATACGGCCGCGAAAGACGAAAAACTGTGGTCTCTGGGTGAGCCTTGGACTGCCCACCCAATCTTGGTATTCACGGGTCCGCCAAGAACAATGAGAAATGTGAGAGTGCATGCCGTTAAAGGTACTTCCTCTGCACAGAACTGAAGATGTATTAGGATACCCCGTTTCTACGGATGCACTGGACAAGCAAGGGCTGCTCGATCGTTTTGTACAAATCATCACAATCGCCAGCATATTCATATTTAAGCTTCCCATGACATCATTGAACACTTTCTACGATATTGCCGGACGAGGAATTGCCTTCGATCGAGAAGGATCTGTACAGGCAGTCAACAATCACAGAATTATCTGTCAGTTGTTTGACCTGCGAGTACGTTCGTTTACCTCTATGGTACTTCTGATGTGCCTACAGATATGTTTTGGCAATGGTGAAATATGTATGACATATGGTTGACTCCAACCTATCCATGCGTTAATCCAAGGGTTATCTAGAGGGGGAAGACGGACGTGTGATAGCTCTATAGTAGTAAAGCTGGAGAAACTAAGCCTACAGCATCGCGAGATTGTAGGATTTCATTGTTTTGTGACGTGGATCACATTCATCATGTCACAAAAGTGGATACAGGGCTAGGGTGGGGGTCGTGATGAGATGGTTGTTCGCTATGAAATACCGCATTTGATCGGGACCTCACGCAGGCGAGGCATCAGGCCAGACTAAATATTTTCGTCCCCAAAGAGTGCGCCTGGAGAATGGGGATCTTCATTTCGGACATCTCCTAGAGCGTCAATTAACTATACATCAGTCCTCCTGATGCTGTTGGCAAGAGCCGCATTATGCAGGCTGCACCTCAAGCTCAGCCAAGGTTCCGTGTTTCAGGTATTAGCTCTCATTGCAGAGAGGACAGCCTTGAAGCAGCTTGCGGCCTCCTCGTTCGCATCCATCCCGCTTGGAAGGTTTTGCCTATCCAGTTTTCCATCTTCTCCGAGGTCTATAAGCTCGCGTACAATATCCCACGCACAATCCCACGTATTGTCGAACCGTCTAGTAACGGCGCCTTTATCCAGCAGTTTCTTCCAGAAGTCATTTGTGAGCTGCGTCTCCCTATCTTCTGCTACTGTTCTGTCCTTTGCTTTGTCCCACATAGTCGTGACTAGACGCGCTCGATGTAGAGGTACATTGCCACAAAGCTGAGCAAACGTTTGGAGATTCTTGCAAACAGAACCAGACATACGATTGTCGGTGATTCGGTGGAAATAGATTATCCCACTGGCTTTGAGCGTGGCGCTGTCTGAGTACCTTTGTATATGTTAGAGGGGATGGAATATGTGCGCAATATGACTTACTTCTGGTTGAGCCATGTGGAAACTTTCGTTAATACCTCCCTATCTGGTCGAGAGGCATCGTCGAACCCGAGTGTGTCGACCAAGACGAGACGATGATTAGCGTACGTGATAGTGTACGGGGTGACACCACGGGTATCGGGCTTGAGGCTACTAGCTCCGGGCTGCTCTGCCTCCCCAGTCAAGGTGTCGATGAACTGATAATTCTCAGGTACAAAAACCCGGCCTCGAGGTTACCGCTCACATTGGTCTTCCCAGATCCTGTCGGTCCCAAAACACTATCTTTCTTACTTCAGTACAATGACCATAGCACTGAACAATACTCACGTAATGATAATGTCATTTGGATTTCCCTTGTAGCCGTCCTTCCCCATGGTCTCCTGGCGGGATTGACGATTGTAAAGGTTGTCGGCTGGAGGAGAGGGACTGCTACTAGTAGGGCCGAAAGATTCAGAACCAGGTATCCTTACACATTTCTGCGGCCCCTCAAGCCACTCGAGCCCAATCGATGTTGGCCCCATTCCCACAAACACGTGTCCACTTACGGGGAGGCATGCCCTGTTCCTTCTGCGCGGGGAATCCGGAGATGATCGATGATCCCTGGGTATAAGGGCATTAACCGAACCAGCTTCATGCTAGTTCGGGGTAGTGTTGGACGGGTCCGGTTCTGAACCTCGGTTCGAACCGGACTTTTTGAGAACCGAACGCGCGTTCAGTTCGGCGTTCACTCCTCGGTGCTGAACCAAACGCATGGTTGCGTTTAGGTTCACTGGTGATTGAACGTGTAATTGGCGTTCAGAGCGCGTTCGAACGCATTCAAACGCAGTTACTAGGTAATCTGGAGCAACGGTTGTGCGTCGTCCCTCAATTCAAACCCCGATGCTCCGCTTCGAACGTCTCGGAACGAGACTGCCGATGGGCTGGAACAGCGACTCATCAGTGAATTTGAAAAGTTTGGATAGTATTATATATTGTCATTATAAACCCTACATTTGTCATAAGCCCAACAATTATTACAGACAAAAAGCTAATCAAATATATATGCATATATAGGTCAAAGACATTAATAATAACTAAAAAAATTATGCTGAAGTATCTTAAAAGCCAATTATTATTGTAAATTAGAATTCATAAGCATTATTAGAGTTTTACCCAGGGATATATCATCTGCTAATGATATAATATAGCAATATAATGCTATACAATCTTTGGAAAATATGTTGACAGT
>JBBPQV010000359.1:0-23540 GCA_038092675.1 Boletus rufocinnamomeus
TGTTTCCTTGACAGGGTCCAATGACTCAGGTCCGTCTTTGTCCGCTGCCTCCATTAGACCCACTCCTGTCCCAAACCAGGATCTGTTTTGGACATTTGCTCCTTCGCCTCAAATGCACGCTTTACATCAGAATACTGGGCCTGTGGTCCATCCGATTACAACACCGGCGGCAAGTTATTACCGTCCTCCTGGATCTATTCAAGGACAATTCAGCTGCCATGCGCAATCTCAGATTCCAAATGGACGTCACGAATATGCACATCCATTAGCAAACTACCACGTGTCGCCAGGAACATCGAGCGGGTCTAATTCATTGCACGGCGTGCACCCCACTCCTCATCATGCAATGAATCCCCTGCCTACCCCCTTAATGTACAACGGCAGCAGCAGTAGTTGGGGCCAAACTCTCACTGGTTACCCCCCTTCAGAGTCTTTGGTTTTTTTGGATCCATGCGGCATTAACGTTGCTCAATCATTTCCCTATGCGAATGTGGCTTCATATGGTCCAACCCCAAGCGGACAACAATTTCGCTAATATCGCTATGATCCACAGCCTTCTTTACATGTACTGTACAACCCAACACCATATTACTCTTGATCAATGTTTTCGCTCAAGGTTTTTGGTGTATCATGTGACTTGGAGATTTCTATGATGATTTGTCAGCTAAGACTCGAGCAACGTGCCCCTTCACTCAAAAGAATGGTGTTCAGCATGCCATTTCCTCAGAGTCCTCCAACGCCAGTGATTCACAATGTTTCAGCAGTACCAATTGCAAACCTCCACTGGTCGTAGCTCTCCATCGACTCGTCCTTCCTCAGCTGTGACGAGTTCCCAAGGTTCGATGCGTGCTTCCAGCTTGAGTAACAGTCTCTTGCTACCAAATGGAAGTACGGTTCGTCCTACAAACACCACAATGGCCATTGACATGGAACTTGAGCCACCACCAAGTTCTCAGCCTCGTTGACATCCAGGACTCGGACCTCCTTCCGACACGTCCTCACAGTTTGACAAAGGCATCAGTGCAGGTGTTCGCCGGCCAAGGAGTCCCGACAACCTCGATTCTGACCCTACATAGATCGGTCCTCAGCACGTGAAGTGACTCAAAACTTATGCCAAGGACCTTTGCAACACGCTTGAGATTCCCGAGAAGAATCTTCTTGAGTTTATTGAGGTAAGTTGACCTTGATGTGTCGTCTTCACATCTTGTTATGATTAATCTCTAGACAGGAGATATGTACCATATGCTAGTCAACATGAAAGCTTTGCTCATCAAGTACGAGATTGAAACCAGTGCTAACAAGATTAATGTGCTTCAAGAAACCCTAGCTTCGAAGGACTTTGAGGTAAGCCCAACTCCAGTTAACAATAAAGCTAACTACAATGTTCCATAGACTGCCCTTCATAATTGCCTTTTGGCATGTGTACTTTCTCCAAACATCACTGCCTATGTGATGGATGCACAACAGCATATTATGGTATATTTACACTCCCAGTCAAGCCTGATTGCTGGCTTCATTGACGACATGATTCGTAGGATTTCATCTTCGAACACCAAGATATCTTCAAGATTCCAGCAGGCGTTTTTGATGATTTGGAGCTCAAGTCCAGTCTTCATTCAACGGTGTCCAAGTTACTTGCAACTATTCGTTCTCATCTGAAGACGCAGGTATGTGCAAGTAATCAATGACTGAGTGAAATACAATCAATATAATGAAAACATAGATGACACTGTCGATTGTCAAGAGAACGTGTATTATTGATGTCACGAAGACACTGGTGCATGCAAGTTCGGGAATGGAGTTGGAAGCTGCACACTGGAATAGGATGGCTTTCCTCGTAAGTGAACTTGCACGGAACTGAACAGAACACTGACCCATTGATATTCCAGCGCCGCTGCCTCCGTATCTTCCTTATCGGTACTGGCGACCTCAAAAACGTACCACTCAACATTTGTTTCACCCCTCGTCTTGTTTCCATGCTCAAGGCAGACATGCAAAGGAAGCTCAAATGTGAGCTAGGCATCAGTAGCCTCACCGAAGAGGGCACCACCACATCCCTAGAGGACGCTCCTCAATCCGCCCGCAATACCAGTGGTGAATCTTTCTCTCAAGCTGTCGGGGACGGCGCTGCTGGTACCGGCTCGGTGGACAAAGGGGGGGTCCAGGGGGATCCTGATCCTGATGTTGGCTTGGAACTTGATAGCATCCCCGATGAGAACATTGATGGGATCGATGACCTCAGTGAGGAGGACTCTGGGTTCGGGCTTGATGGTCACCCTGTGCGTTTCAACAGCAGCAAATTTTGGAATTATGTGGATTATGTGCTCAATCTTCTGCGCGAAACGGCTCACAAAGATTCCAGTACAAAGGAAGAGTACGAGAAGGGAGTTGCAAGGTAGGTAAATTCCCTCAGCTACAGGTATCGTCAACCAGAGCTTATTTTCTATAGTATTATGATGCAAATCTTTCAGGATGATCTTCTGGATTGTCCTGGCAGTAGGAAAGCATCGAAGCTGACGACCATGAACCCTCAATGGCAGACCACTATCCAACATGGGCTGATGTGGTAGATTCTTTACATCGCTCTCTGTTCCTTCATGTCATGCAGTCATATATTCTGTCAATACTATGGGTTCTCCGTCATGATTTTTCTTATGGCCTGGTGTGAATGAGGGTGTGAGGGGGTTGTATGACGAACATATCATTACCATAACTTGAACATTGTGTCGCTCATATCATTGAGATTATGTAGCATATATCTGCAGGAGTGTCCATCTCATAAACATCTGGGGATATAGTCTGGATATATGAGAAATGTCTAAATTGATATATTGAGCAGCATATACATTGTATATCAAGCCCATGTAGTCACAATTTCCGATACAGATGGCCACCCCGCCCTGACAATATCACCATGTACATGGCCACCCCGCAGCGGGCCTGGCAGTGGAAAATAAATTGATTTCATACAAGCGGGTGGGCCCGCCTGTGCGGTGATGGAGTGAGTGGACTACATACAAGCGGGCCCGCATGGGCATTACAGATGCAGGCTACATCATACGTGCAGGCCTGCATTGACAGATAGAGTGTGTAGAGTTTACACAAGTGGGCCCATGCAGGCATCATAGATACAGACTATATCACATGTGGACCATAGTCGAGTGGGCCCGCACATACATAAGGCATGCAGGCTACATCACACATGTGGGCCTGCATGGATAAATGCAGGTGGCGGAATATATCTGGGTGGGTCCGCACACACATCACGGATACATGGTACATCACACGTATGGGCCCGGAGGAGCAAATACGGAGAGTGCACTACATACAAACGGGCCCGTGAAATGAAATGAGCCATGAGTACTATAGACGAGTAGGCCTGCGGATACAAAGGAGATGCAGGCTACATCACACGCGCAGGCTCGCACGAGCATGATGGATGCAGGGTAGATCACACGTACAGGCCTGCAAGAACAAATGGGGTGAATGTACCACATACGAGCGGGCCCGCATATACATAGGGGATGTAGGCTACATCACACGGGCGGGCCCGCACAAGCATGATGGATGCAAGGTACATCACACGAATGGGCCCGCAAGAACGAATGGGGTGAATGTACCACATACGAGCGGGCCCGCATATACATAGAGGATGTAGGCTACATCACACGGGCGGGCCCGAACAAGCATGATGGATGCAAGGTACATCACACCTATGGGCCCGCAAGAACGAATGGGGTGAGTATACCACATACGGGCGGGCCCGCACACGCATGGGATGCAGGCTACATCATACGGGCGGGCCCGCACAAGCATGAAACGAATGGGCCCGCAAGAACGAATGGGGTGAATGTACCACATACGAGCGGGCCCGCATATACATAGGGGGTGTAGGCTACATTACACGGGCGGGCCCGCACAAGCATGATGGATGCAAGGTACATCACACCTACGGGCCCGCAAGAACAAATGGAGTGAGTATACCATATACGAGCGGGCCCGCACATACGTATGGGATACATGCTCTGCAAGAACGAATGAGGTGAATGTACCACATACGAGCGGGCCCGCATACACATGGGGGATGTAGGCTACATCACACGGGCGGGCCCGCACAAGCATGATGGATGCAAGGTACATCACACCTACGGGCCCGCAAGAACGAATGGGGTGAGTATACCATATACGGGCGGGCCTGCACACACACATGGGATGCAGGCTACATCATACGCGCGGGCCCACACAAGCATGATGGATGCAAGGTACATCATGTGTACAGGCCCACAAGAACAAATGGGGTGAGTGTGCTATATATGGGCGGGCCTGTGAAATGAAATGAGCCATGGGTGCTATAGAGGAGGTAGACCTTCATAGGGAGGAACAGACTATAGTCGAGTGGGCCCGCACATACATAGGGGATGCAGGCTACATCACACGCGTGGGCCCGCATGGACAAATGCAGGTTGCGGAATATATATACAGGGGGGTCCGCACAGGCATTGCAGATATGGGCAACATCACATATGTGGGCACACATAGAGAGATGGAGGTCACAGAATGTATACAAGCAGGTCCGCACAGGATAGCTAAGGGATGCAGGCTACATCACACACGTGGGCCCACATAGACAGATGGGGGTGGTGGAATGTGTACAAGTGGGCAGGTGCGGATCATCTGCATGGGTCCAATATACTTCACTTCAGTTCCCACAACAGTCGGCTACCCTCTCCGATCTCTCCGATGACACAACCCACGCCCATGATCTCGTCACTCCCATCATATTCAGGCCAGGCTGCTGCCTGTCCAGAACTTCAGCGGTGTGATATTGCATTGATCAAAGGTTTAGTCCACAAGGTTCTCCGTCACTCACAGACCACAGGACTATGCTTCAAACAGCATTATGTTACCTCGAAGCTATCTGCTCAAAGATTCCGGATCTCGTTCAGAAAGACAAGCAATACATCGCATGTATGGGCCCGCAAGAACAAATGGGGTGTGTACTATAAACAGGCGGGGCTGCTGGAGCTTCATAGAGGGGAACAGAGTACAGTCGAGTGGTCCCGCAAATCCATGGGGGATGCAGGCTGCAGCAAATGCGTGAGCCTGTGTGGACAGATGCAGGTTGCGGAATATATACAGGCGGGTCCGCACAGGCATCGCAGATATGTGCTACATCACATGCATGGGCACACATAGACAGATGTGGGAGGTGGAATATATACAAGCAGGTCCGCACAGGATAGATAAGGGATGCAGGCTACATCATACATGTGGGCCCACATAGACAGATGGGGGTGGCGGAATGTGTACAAGTGGGCAGGTGCGGATCATCTGCATGGGCCCAATATACTTCACTTCAGTTCCCACAATAGTCAGCTACCCTCTCCAAGCTCTCCGATGACACAACCCACGCCCATGATCTCGTCACTCCCATCATATTCAGGCCAGGCTGCTGCCTGTCCAGAACTTCTGATATCGCATCGATCAAATGTTTAGTCCACAAGGTTCTCCGTCGCTCATGGACCCCAGGACTGTGCTTCAAACAGCATTATGTTACCTCGAAGCCATCTGCTCAAAGATTCCGGATCTCGTTCAGAAAGAGAAGCAATACATCGCATGTATGGGCCTGCAGGAACAAATGGGGTGAGTCTACTACATACGAGTGGGCCTGCTGGAGCTTCATAGGGAGGAACATACTATAGTCGAGTGGGCCCGCACATACATAGGGGATGTAGGCTACATCACATACATGGGCCCACATAGACAGATGGAGCTGGCGGAATATATACAGGCAGGTCCGCACAGGTATCGCAGATGCAGGTATATCACACGTGTGGGCACACATAGATAGATGGAGGTCACAGAATATATACAGGCAGCTCTGCAAAGGATTCATAAGGGATGCAGGCTATATCATATGCATGGGCACACATAGATAGATGGAGGTCGCAGAATATATCCATGCGGTTCCGCACAGGATACATAAGGGATGCGGGCTGCATCACAAGTGTGGGCCCACATGAACACATGGAGGTCGCGGAATATATACAACCGGGCCCACAAGGAAAATTGAAGTTGGTGTGCCATATACAAGCAGGCTTGCTCAGCCTGTGGAAACGTGGCTATTATGTACTTATTTACTTCTGGCAGACACCACCCATCGCTTCGGACACCACCCATCGCTTCGTGACTTCACTCCCGACTGAATAAAACTGTATGAGGTGTCACATCCTATACTCGCACTGTCCTCCATCTGCATTTGGAGATCGTATGGAAACCGCACGAGCCCGCATCACAACATCCCTGCGGAACATCCAGAATGTCCACCCAGGGCTAGGATCATGTGGCTGCAGTACATAGCATACATAAAGGACAGTTGCAACATGGGTACCATAAATCAATTAATCCGCTCGCAATGCATGGAAAAAAGTGTGATATACTTGAACTAACCCAGTCCCGACACAGGCCAACCAGGGAAATCCTTATGACAGAAGCAGGGACATATGGGGTCAGAGGCTGATGATAGGTGGGCTCACCGAGCCTGCGGGGTTCCATGCAAATTCCGTTCTGTCGTTCCAAGCGGTGGATACTGTGCACTATGCGGATTGACTATAGAATGAATCTACCTACACGTAGACTCTATCCACTGTCCCAATGGATATTAAATCGCTCTCGTTGCCTCTGAATCCGCGCCAGTGATTCGCTCACCTTCAGAAGCTCTTCTCTCACCACTTTCCGCCTCTCCGCAAGCCTGACAAAATCCTCCCAATATCCATCTATTGCATCGATGACACGCCAATCGTACTTTGTGTCCAGTGGAAGCGATTCCTTCACTTCCCTCATTTCTTGGATCAGCATCCGCTCCCCCAATACATCTGTGCAGCATAAAAAATTAAGTCTACAGTCGAGGCAGATTACTTACCCGGAGTAATCCCATCTGGAACGTTAATTCCTCCCCTCCGCAATCGCTCATGTTCGACCTCCAGTGTTTCCAGACCTTTAAAGCACGGAACAGTGTATGTCATATTGTGTGGCTGAGAAGGTAAATGACGAATGAGTGGTACTTACTGAATCTCTCCAGCGACTGCCTCAACTGATCCACCGCCTCTGCACGAGATTTTGGGTCACGCCAGGCAAGGACCTCTCGTGGAAACTCTTGTCGGAGTGGCCGAAAGAGGTATGTAGGGGCGGGAGTAGAACAACTCCCCTCCGCACTTTCTGTGAATGAATGGTTGATCAACATGACATTGTTGAGTGACACAGTATCGACGCTCACCTGTTACCTCCAGGTCCATGTCCTCATCACCCAGAATTTGTCCTGTATCCGGGAATGGTTGATCAGCATGACACTGTTGAGTGAGATAATGTCGATACTCACCTGTCACCTCCATATCCATATCCTGATGACTCGGAATTGTTCCTGTGCGCGGGGGTGTACTTGCTCGAGGGCTAAGGTGTGGATGCTTCACGAGTGGTGCAGGGATGTTTAGCCGTGCCAGTGGCATGATACCTGTGTCCATTGTTGCTTCCAAAGTCGGGGGATCCGTCAGGTTCTTCGTTCGCTTCAAGGGGGGCTGCGGAAAGTCAAGGGATGCCAGAGCCGGAAGCGCCTGGTCCGTATTGTTGTGGACATTCTGGGCAGTATCACCAGTCATCCGTTTACGCTTGGAGGATGGAAGGGGGAATTGCAGTTGGGACAGGAGGGGTGGCGGGCTTGCCTTTCTTGGGTGATCGACGGTCTCCGACGATGTTTCTGTTCGACTTGATTGGGGGGGAGGGTCTAAAGGGGGTTTAAGTGTTGAGCGGGAGGGTGTACACGACAGAAAATTCATCAGTAGCTCCTCACCTTCAGCACCCTTGCCAGGGGGTGAAGGGATCTGGAGTTGTGAGAGTGGCAGTGACGACTCCGGATTTCGCGGGACAGTAGGAATGGGGCAAGGAAATTGGAGTTGCGAGAGTGGTAGCGACGACTGCGGATTTCGCAGGACAGTAGGAGTAGGGGAAGGAAACTGGAGTTGGGAAAGTGGTAGCGACGACTGCGGGTTTCGCAGGACAGCAGGATTGGGGGAAGGAAACCGGAGTTGGGAGAGTGGTGGCGATGACTGCGGATTTCGCAGGACAGTAGGAGTGGGGGAAGGAAACTGAAGTTGTGAGAGTGGTGGCAATGAAGACTCGACATTTCGCGGGACAGAATGGGGGTCCGCGCAATCCTTAGCCCTGGGCGTCTGAGGGGGGGATTCAGACGTTGACTCTGGGGGTGGTATATCAGAGTGCTGAGAAGATGCGTGCGGAATAAATACTTCCGCTTCATTCGAATGAGTACTGGAACACGGGATGAAAATGCACACTTACTGTCCCGCGCAAAACGGACGCGGCGACTTTGTGGTACCATGATGAAAGATGAGTGGGCAGGTGAAAGGTGACGTGAAGAGGGATGGATGGAAGTGATAAGGAAAATGCAAGGCGAATAAGCTTAGATTTCGTTTAACGACACATGATCCACCATGACCGTGGGAATTTGCCCTTTGTTCAACTCTGATTCCCCGCCACTCCACATCCGCGATATCCTTGCGCTTTCGAAACTGGTCCCATCCACTTATACCATTTCAGCATGACTACGAACGGCGCAAACGCCTCTCTCGAAGCCGCCAGGAAGGCAATCGAAAAAGTCCTCCGGAACGATGTCACTGCAGGCTTGGATAAGTGGGACGCGGCGGTAAAGACAATCTCAGCGCAAATGGTAAGGCAGACTAGTCATTTACGAAGTAACTCGTGACTAATACATATCAGACCGAAGTAGCTAAGCTGATCCCGCATGCAACTCGCATCCCGCAGCTCCTCATCGCATTCCAGCAGTTCTGGCCAACGGACAGCGACGACGCCAACGAGTGGCCCAATTGGCAGCGCATTTGCACGGCCACAGACGCGGATCTGGAGCAGCATGAGTGGTGGCCACGCGTTATCAAGGATGGTGAAATGGAAATGCAAGTTGAGTCGTCGCAGTCTGTGTTGGGCAAACGGAAAGCGGAGGAGCAAGCGGAGGATAAGTCAGAAAGAGAGCAGGGTGTCGAGGCCATGGAGGTGGATGAAGACGACCCGAAAGAGGCAGCACAGCGACGGGAGAAAGTGGAGGGGAAGAAGAAGGCAAAGAACGACGAAGACGAAGAGGGCTCCAGGGATGATGTCGAACGCGGGCGCTCGAGGCAAAGAAGACGAATCGAGGACAAGGACGAGCAGCGCGATCGTCCCGCCCGCCCCACACGGGTTCGACGTGTGACAAGAGCGTCGTCACCTCTGCCCACGGTCACCAGGCCCCAGGACGACGACGAAGATGTAGAGGGGAAGTATGAGAAGCCATGCAGCGAGTGTCTGAAGAAGAACCTCGACTGCTATCGGTCAGACAAAGGGCCAGCATGTCGAGCTTGCAAGGCGAGCAAGCGACGATGCACCCATGCTGGAAATAGGCGGGGGCGTTCAGTGGTGCGTGGCCACTCCCGCGCGCCTTCAAGAACCCCAGGTCCCTCAAAGGTCGTGAGCATAACGCCATCCGCCTCAAGACTCGCATCTCCCTCCCCTCCACTGGCGAAAACAAGGGTCCGCCGTCAGTCACGTCCGCCAGCCCCAAAGGGCGAGAATGGTAAGTCACACTTTTCTCTGACTAACGTAACTAACAATGCATATCTCAGTGGTCAAAAAATCCCGCCCAGTAATCAAGGCCACTGAGGCCCAGCCCCGACACTCCCCTTCTCCACCCATCGCTGCTCCTTCTCACCGTAGCCGGACCACTCGCGCACCCTCCAAGTCACCTCGCGCACGGTCCGTTCCACCTGCATGCACCCCCAGTACCTCAGAACCGACGGCACCCACTCCAGGGCGCGCATATTCTGTTACTGGGGTGCCTCTCATTTCTCAAGCGGAATTCGAAGCCGTGAGGAAGGAGCTACACGAGATGCGGGGGACCATGGAACGGGCCAGGAAGGAGTACCAAGAAGCGATCGACACAATCACGCAGTGGGCCCAAGTCAACCACCAAATGCAGGCGCAGCTGAAGTCCCTGCAGCATGAGCGGGACGCCCTTCAAGAGGAGGTGAGAAATTTGCGGATTGGGTATAGTGCAATGGGCCGCACGGTCGAGGGAGTGCGGAGGCAGGTAAGTGGATCAGCAGGATCCACAGACGGGGGTGGAATGGTGCTAGCACTGCCCCCGTCTACACTCATGCATGCTGCACCAGACCGTGGTTCAGCCACCACCACATCACCACCCCCTTCCGTGACGATTCCTGGCTCGTCTGCCCCCGCATCTCCGTGCCCCGCATCCCCTATCCTGTGTCCTGCAAGCCCTGCCCGTTATGCAGGAAGTCCAACACATCCTCCGCAAGCCACACCCACATTCCCCGACCCTACGCCCTCCACACCCACACCCTCCGCATACGCAACGCCTGCATCCCCAGCGCCAGCAACACCGTCCGCAGCTCCGGAACCCCGAACCCCCACACCGGCTGCCCCCACACCTGCAGCCCCTGCACCCCCGTCCCCATCCACTCAGCAACCACGCTCAATGCCATCGACTGCGTTGAACTCACCTGCCCCCGTGTGCACGGGTCCAACGCCAATATCCACGTCCCCAAAACCCCAAGTCTCTGCGCCCGCAGGCCCCGCACCAGGAATCTCCGCATCCGCATCCGCATCCGCATCCCCTCAACGACCATGTTCAATGCCATCAAATCCATTGAACGCACCTGCAGACCCACTATTGCAGTCCCCCTCCCTCCCTCCTCTTATGGCGCAACCGGATGATATGGGCCACGGGAAAGAAAGTGATGCGAAAGCCATGTTGGATCCGGCGGACTAGTAGATAGTTCCATTTACATATCAGGTACTAGTTCAATATCTACAATATATTCCAATATCAAGGGCTTCACAATGTACAAGCTAAATAATGACAGTAGCCTTTTAGCAAAGCGATCAAATAGATTATGACAACGTCCCGAAAATCATCCACTGCCACATGTAGGTGTCGCTGTGTGACCTATATTCCTTGTTATCCCCTCCGCAGGCCTATACCTCACTCCGCACAGCCATGGATTGCATGCCCGGTCAACGGCCCCGCAATTCCGCCGGTCTGCGGGAATTCATACCTTCAATTCCGCTATTATTTCCTGCCTGTCTGTAATTTCGAGGCATGCGACACCTATTTTACATAATGTTCACATTCTGAAATCAACTAGATTCCTTGTGCTTGCAAGGATTCACCTTAGGGGACTTTGGCTTGCGTTGAATGTTCTTCTCAGGAGTAGTCACATTTGCGTCTGCAGGCAGAGGTGCTTTACGTGTTCGCTGAGACCGGCGTGTTGATGCCGCTGTGAATGTTTCAAAAGGGTGTACATTGTTAGCAAGAGGGGATAATGCTGTCTTCGTCATTACACACCTTTTTCGGGTGCCTCCGTGAGCTCCGCAGTACTGAGCGTCCTACGTTTCTTGGTGGGGTGTGTGGAATGGTCTTCCGCACTACCTGTAGTGGATGTTAGGCAATGTTAACAGGGTGCAACAGAGTGCTGGACCTTCTACGTCACCTCCTCGCTTATTTGTTCGTGCGGAGTGAAGGACTGAGGAATCCAAAATTAAAATGCTGCCATTGTTAGCGGACAAGGATGATGCCATACCTGGGTCTGTAGTGCCAGCCCTGGGTTGCATTCCTTCCTCTGAATGACTAGCCGTGGGTTCTGCCATGTTTGTTAGCTGCACATTCGGTAGACTATCATTTTTCCTTCGTTGTTAGGAAGGTCAAAGTTGGGGGAGGACATACCATTGGGGGAAACCTGAGGATACGGTGTTTGGGCCCTTTGACGTTGATGGCGAGATGGTTCAGTTCCCTTCACCTTGTTAGAGGACCTTCGTCCGGGCTGTGGAGTTTTCATCTCACTGGCCTCATGTGATTCCGCAACCACATGACCTGCAGATGTTGATACCTTGACAGTGCTGCTGGTACTGCGGATATGATCTACAATTTCCAAAGCATCTCCATCGGAGTCATCATCCGATCCCATGTTTAGTGGGATGATCACCCGCTTTAGCGATCCTTTCCGACCTTCTTGCGGGTGAGCTGCATATGCTGGCGCGTCTTATGAAAGTAAGAGTATAAATAGGGCATCATAAAGTCCGCGCACTTACCCTTCTCCTTCGTCTGCCCATTCTGCCTGTTTCCCTGTCCATGTTCATGACCAGCTCCATCATTTACCGTCTGTATGTCTTGTCTGGCAATCTCGTTGGCTACTCCGCCCTGCCCTAATTTCTCTGCTCTCGTCCCCTGACCCCCCTCCGCCTGTGATGATGTGTTCAATGGATCACTCGATAGTTCCCGCACTCTCTCCGGCAGATGTCCTTCTTCCTCTGCAGCATCCGCCTCATCCTCTGGTTCCCGTGTCTCGCCTTTGCGGACTTTCCTCCGGTGTCTCCGCAGGTCTTGCGTAGCTGCGGCCCCGCCTTTATTGACAGCTTTTGACCTGGGCTTCACCTTCACTTTTGCTTTCTGGCTTCCTCCGTTTTCTTCCCGCTGTACTGGTTCACCAACAGGATTGAGCTGCTCTGCCACATCCCCCATAGGCCTCGCATCCTTTGTAGGAAGAGCCTGATCTTCAGATATCCCGCCAGACTGTTCCTGCGCCTTGCCTATGCGGACTTTGCTTTGCGTCCTCCGCAGTTCTTGGCCAGTTGTGGGGCTGCCTGTACTGACAGGTTTAGATGTGGTCCTCGCCCGCCCCTTCCCTTTCTGGCGTCTTCCATGCTCCTCCTGCTGTACTGGTCCACCAATAGGATTGAGTTCACCCTCCACATTATCCACTCCCTGTGCTTCCTCTGCAGCATGCGCCTGATCTTGAGATATCCCACTGGACTGTTCCCGCGCCTTGCCCTTGCGGACTTTGCTTTTTTGCCTTTGCGGCTCTTGGCCAGCCGTGGGCCCGCCTTTGCTGACAGGTTTCGTTGTGGACCTCGCCTGCCCCTTGCTCTTCTGGCTTCTTCCATGCCCCTCCTGCTGCACCTGCTCACCAACAGCATCGTCCTCCTCGTCCTCATCCTCCACAGGCTCCTGCAGCTCCCCAGAATCATTCAGCCACTGCTGGAATGCAAATACATCTGCTGCATGTGACTTCTGGCGCGCCGTGATGAATTCCAGGAATGCCACCACCTCCGCCTTCCGCATGTGGCTCGGATCGTCTGGAAAGTGGAAGTCCGTAGGAAGATGACGTTCCGCAATCATTTGATGCCCATAGCGGGGAAGTTGCTTGAATGGAACGGCTGCAGTATTTCGGCCGCAGATTTTCCCTTTGTGCAGGATGAGTGAATGATGTCTCTATAGTAAACACATGGTGTACTCACGATAGTGCGCAGTTAGAAATCCACGCACCAGGGCCTGAAGTGCCTCCCTTGATTGCCCAGAAATATCCCCTATCCATATTGACCCGTCCTCACGGGTCACTACCTTCGTTGGGTCGTCTTTTGCTTTCCTCAACTTCTTCTTAGGTCGTGGCTCCGCTTCTTCCTCAGTTTCCCCTGCTGAGTCATGTGGTGTCCCCGGTGGCTCGAACATTGTTCCAATATATCGCTCCCACTTTTTGCGGAGTGTGTCAAGGTCAGAGAACTTCTCTCCCCCCTTGATTTCATCGTTGAAATCGAGGCTGAGAGGATTTAGTTTAGTGAACTGAGCATTGAGATGAGACACATCCCTCTACCTACTTTGCTGTCACAATATCTTCTTCCTCATTTTTCCATCCCACGAGAAATGCAACCCTCATTCCACAAGCACGCCACACCTCCTGAGCAAATTCACGGAATAACCGCTCGCCGTGGCAGCTTGCATTCCTACATTTCAAGTAGATCCGCATCAACCCCTGGCATGTCTGTGAATATATACATACCTCGCCTTCACATTGTCTGGTGGGCCCTTCTCCAAATTCCAACTCGCGGCAGTCATCTCTGCCCGCTCCTGCTCCACTTTGTTGAGACGTCCCCAGACCCGCTGAACTGCTTTCTGATACACCTTCAATGCTCCAGGCGTTCCGAGCCTCTCGTGGAATTCCTCTTGGACGACCTTGTTTATCTCTTCCCGCCGTTCCTCTTGTACCACAGAGCGCGCAGTCCAGCTGCGACCCACCTTGATGCGGCTATGATTCGCCCCACCGCGGGATTGATTGAACAGCCATACCTTATAGGACTAAAAATCAGTGGGGTCTCATTTATCAGTTTTGACGCTGACGTGAAAAAGATGGAACATACCCTCATTCGGCCCTCCCATTCTGCTTCCTTCAGTTCCTTTATATCAGGCAACCTCCGCAATTCAGAGGTAATCCGCAAGAACGCCTTCTTTCGGGCAGACCCCTTACAGCCCATCCATTGCGCCTTGCCATTCAGCAAAATTGCACGCTCCTCCTTCGAGTGCCGGTTTTGTAACAGGGGCTTTACACTACCTGCAACCTTGACATACGGCTCCCCATCTGTCTCCGCATCCTCGGGTTCTGAGTCGTCATCAGTCTCAGTGCCATTCAAATCCTCCTGTTCTGAGGTCGCATTTGCTAACAACCGGGTTGAGTCTTCTGAGCTGTTGTCTGATGTTTCTGAATTTGACGAATACTCAGATGGAACTGCGGAGATGGCACGCGTGACAGAGTGAGCGGGCATGATGATAATGATGATGATGATGATGTGGATATGTTTGAGACTAGGAGTAAAAAGCGGTCTGTCCTTGCACGCAGTTCAATATTCGGTTCCTTCGGGCTCCTTCCTCATATTTCCTGGAATGGGTAACCGATGATCAAACTCCCTCAGTTATATAGCTTTGCCTACCCCTTTTGGATACCTTCGCTGCCCCTTTTGGCCAAATTGCCATCTTTCTTCCATTTCAACTCATTCCGCTTGGGGGAACACAGCGGAAATAGAAGGATTTATGGTTGGCATGCATTGCTAACTGGGAGTTTGTGGGTACGATACATGGTCGATAGACTGTAGCAGTTTATTCTACATCATTGTACAGATGCCAAAGTTAAAAGGAAAGGCAGTCACTCCCAGCAACAGGATCACCTGGGTCACCTGGAAGACCAAGCAGACGACACGAGGACCTGTAACCAATTTGATCCGTGATGCGAGTAAATCTCCTATGAAGAAATCTGCTTCGACATCATCCTCTCCTGCCAAGGGTCTTGCTACTGCGGACACTCTACCTCCTGCCTTTGACGTGGACCCTTCGTATCAGCCTGACATTGACATGGATGACTTTGAACCTGTGCGAAGACTCCGAATCCCTACAAAGGTAAGTCACTGTCACTGATCCGCTGACTCCTATAACGAACACAGTGGACATATCCACCTTTTCTGCAGACACAAAACGATTATCTCCGTGAATGGACTTCCCAGAAGGATGAATACCTCCATGCACTTCTCGACATGGAAGGCCCCCCCCTCCGAATGGCATGTAGCATGTGTGAGAGTGATGGAACTTACAGGTGTAATGATTGCTTCAGTCAGCCCCTATTTTGCGCAGAGTGCTGTAAGGAACAGCATGCATGCATTCCGTTTCATCGGATAGGCAAATGGACTGGTCAGTTCTTCGATGATTCATCACTACACCTGGTGAGCGCGTCGTGCTGCACCGACCATTGTCACATCACTTATCTCCGAAGGTCGGACTTGAAATAAATCTCGGGCATGGTGGTAGGCCGTGTCCTGCTCACATGCCCATCTGGGAGAATCGAGAAGGCCAAAGGGACGAGGACCAGCTATTTGCGGAGGAGCAGGTGGATGGTGTCAACAATGAGGAGATCCCGCCGCATTTGAGACTTCCTTCAGGTTCAGACTATGTCACCATTGTGGATGTCAGCGGGGTTCACTTCCGCAAGATCCGCTATTGTGCCTGCGCCGATTCCAAGCCATTCCATATACAGCTACTCTATGCCAGCCTATTCCCGTGCACCATGGAATCTCCGCGGACTGCTTTTACATTCGCTGTGTTGGATGACTTCATCCGGGATAATTTAGAGTGTGGAACCTCCGCAAGCAATTACTACAGCAAGCTCCGCAGGATTACATCAAACTCGTGTCCACATCTGGTCATGGTAATCATCCTGCTATGAATGTCCATGCATGATAACTCACTAGATACATGTTAGAATCGCTACAGGGAGCTCCTCAGGATGTCTCGCCAGTGGCGCCTACTAAAGCTTATGAAGTGGAGCGGGTTTGGACATCACAAGAAGTCCCCCGAACAGGGGGACCTAGTTCTCTTTTGCCCAGCATGTCCCCAGCCAGGCGTCAATTTATTCCCAGCTGCGGAAGATGACCTCTCACAGTGTGTTCTTTTACACCGTGGACTAATGTATTCCATTGACCCGCAGTGATAGCTGGAAGTATACTCGCGGGTTCATTATGGATGGAAACTTCAAGGCAGAGCATTTGCGAGATCGGAAGGCTGATGACCAAGTCTGGCTGATGGACGGTCATGGGTTCATGGTAAACCAGGTGGAATATAAGCACTATCTATCTGCTACGCCCTCCCCGCTTGAGGTGCGTTATCCCCTGTCTCGTATTTTAGCGGTGGATACTTACTCTACCATGTGACAAAGCGATCGTCATGCAACAACCATCGTGCAGTGAACCAGGCCAATGCTAGCCGCGGAAATTTGGATGCCTCCGGAATAGGAGCAACAGCTTGTGTGCGGCACGGATGCTTTGTGCCTCATTCCGTGGTCGATTTTCAAAAGGGGGAACGGTTGGTCATTTCCATAGCGTCATGGAAGGCGTTGACATTTCTGCAGTCAAGTGAATATGGATTATTCCCTAACCAATGCGCTCAGCTACAACATGACAGGGCTCCGCCGCGTATGCTTATTTTACGACATAAATTGCTCATATATGCGAAAGCTGTATCAGCGGATTAAGAACAACAACTTGATAGATCTCCCTGCTGACATAGAGATCATCCCAGGAATTGGAATATGGCACGTCCATGGTCATCAACCCCAATGCTTTCCTAGATATGCCCCTCTGATGATTCCTGGTGTGGGCTGGATAGATGGGGAAATCATAGAAACACTCTGGTCTATCCTTAACATAGTCTCTGCATCCACCCGCACAATGTCTGCTCCGCACCGCCAAGAGCTACTCGACTTTCAAATGAATGACTCTAATTTCATGAAAATGATCCGCATGGGTTAGCATAGCATTTTCATGCCCATTGATCACACTGCTCACTCATTACCCCAGGTAAACATTTGAGCTCAAAGTTGGGAGCAGCGCGGACGGCACTGAACTCTGCCCTTTCTGCATTCCACAAGCTTGATGATGCAGTCCCTGCGGAATGTAAAGAGCGATGGTTGGATGAGGAGCGTCAAGCATTGAATAAACGGGTAGATGATCCCTCCGCAATGGACATATTTCAAGTCAAAATGAACAAAGGTATGTCACTTTTGCTGGGTATTGATGGCTCACTAGAAGATGGATTGATCATCCAGCGCCAACTGTGCGGACCATTGAGTTGGACCTGCTGTCTCAATGCAAACCTGGGATTGGGGCTGTGCATGGTGCAGCCACCTGGTTGTCCCGTGGCCTTCGTATTGAGGAAGCTAGCATTATTCTGACAAGAGACAGAAAGGCAGCAGGAGCCCATCCCACGGAATGTCACCAATTAGCTCTGGCCCGCAGAACGGAGCGTCTCTCCGCAGACATCCAGGCATTTCTCCAAGAGGCCCCCGCATTCCTTGGCGACAGCATTCTTGATGTGGACGATGGGAACTATGACTCTGTCAGTGAGCCCGATGAGGAGGAGGATAGCGCGATTGAAGATTCGAAAATCCCACCCATACCCTCCCTGATCCTGCCACTTCCATCAAGCTTGGGTGAAACAACATGCAAGGAATATAGCATTGTGGAGCTCGCGGATCAGGAGCTTTTGTTACGCACAGGCCAGGCGAATGATGCCCTGCATGTGATCCGCATGACCCTGGCTGATAAGGCCATCCTCTTCCGCAATGACATTCGCCATGCAGAGGGTCAAGCCGCCAACACCAGAGCATGGAGCAAGATCAAGTCCGTCGATGCCACGCTCAGAAAACATGCTGCCATATACAAACGATGTCGCATTGCAATGGTTGCTCTTCGTGCGGATAATGATATTCTCGAAAGGTATCAGGAACTCAGCGATGCAGATTTAAGAGTGACTACAAGCGTCCTAAGTCCAAACGGAAGCGGGCATCGAAATGAGAATCTTGCATGGTTTTGGTCCATGGATATACCCAGAGACACGGATGCGGATCACTGGATGTCAGAATGTAAGCCAGGTCGTTTATCCGCCATGTATATTCCGCTCATTGATAGTTGAGTTTATCGGGTGAACTGGCTGCGGGCAAAGGCAGCAAGTGACCGTTGGGCGGAGGAGGTGGAACTCACGACCTGCGAATTCCGATGGACAGTGAGATTCTTTCAAGTGAAATCCGATACTTGGGCGGAATTGCAGAGGGCTAGTTTGGAAAGTGGGCAGACTGGACATGCTTGTTACTCCGCACGACAGGCAGCACTATATGGTAGGCTGCGGGATCAATGTCAGAAACTGATGGACAGCACCATTCGGCTGGAAAGCCTCCCACAGCAGCATGGTGGATAGAATGTTCCCCTTCCCTCACAATGCCTCCCGCAAAGTAGTGTATTCCTGGACCGCTCATTTCCATAATGGGTAACGTTTGTAATATCTATGTTTAGAGTTAAAGTTCAATACTGTGGCTCACAAGTCGTTTGACTAATCTTACTTTACCCTACATCCGCAAACATCTCATCTCCCACTTTTTCCTCAGATCAATGTTCACTTGTGTTCAATTCCAACCCAGGCCAACGATGTCCTGCAGTATTGCAACTGTCTTTGAACCTCAACTCTCAGGATCCACGGTACAAATGGTAACGTATTACACTGCTTGTCGCATCGACGCTGCCACGCTGCACTTGCTGTCTGCGGAAGAGACATCATGGCCAAAGAAGTGGTGGAACAATATGAACATGGAGTTTGTGCGTAATGGGCCGCTCACGCTCCAGACCACAACTAATGATACACCAATAAACAGCGTCTGTACGAAGCATCACAGGCATGGTACTCCACCCGTTCCACCACTCCCATTAGTCCGCCTGCCGCATATGCCACATATTTGACTTGCACAGCGGATGTGGACCAGGACCGCGCATTTGCTCAAGGCATCCGCAAGCTGAAACCAGGAGATTTCCAGTTGATCACCGCAATTCCGACATTTCTTCCGGGCTGGAATGAATCTCTCAATACAAGGTTTGAGCAGGAATGGTGGACAGGGGTGGAGGTCGATTGGACCGCTGAAATCCACTCCCAGGAACAGGGGAATGCCTATTTCCAGGTATGTAGTCATACGAATATCCCTTCCAATTATTTCTCAAGCTCCACACAGGGCCTATGGGGGAACGAGTCTCCCCTCGATCGAAAGGCGAATTTGGAGTTAGATGAAGAGGAGACCAAGGTGCTTGCACGATTGGGCGCACTGATGTCAACAGAGCATGATCTCTCGTTGCGCCTGCGGCATTGCTCGATTCGCATGACGGAGCTCTCGAGGGTGGTGGGTATCAAAAACATTCAATTTAACCCCGATGATGTATAGTAGCATTCATTGTATACTTTTCCAAGTGAAATTTCCAACACATGTAACCCATACCGTTTTTCTGCATGAATTCTGCATATGCTCCTTGTGGACTCCATGCTTTCTTTTGTCCAAATGCATTGTGTATTCCACCAGGAACGTCCACAGGGTGGATCAACTCATTCAAGCTGTTGTATGGCATAGCGGAATTCACAGTCACGGTCGGGACAGGGAGCCACTGATATACTCATACGTACCAAAGCTTTGCATAACCACAATTCGCAATATTGAAACTGGAATGCACCTTCTGCTGCATATACCAGGCAATGCAAGACCTCTCTCCCGCAACGTCTTGCACTCCATGAACTAGTAACCGACCAGAGAATCCTCAGGTGCTGCTGCGGGAATACCATATCCAACCCGTGGTAATGTCCAACTGTCAGTAATTGATCGAACCACTCCGCTTTTCCATTCATGTCCACATGGTATGGGCTGCACTGATTGACCATAATTGAGGCCGTGTTGTAGACTGATGGCCAAATTTGCAGAATGTCTAACATCTCCTGGGTTTGCTCCACAGATGCAGTCTGTCAGAGCCTGATCATTGCCTCTCGACCTGAAGCGTAAAGCTGCGGATGCATGATGCTCATTGTTGCAGAGCGCAATGCATGGGCGGCTTGCATGTCCACCAACCATTTCCGCTGCTCCGCCGCTCTTTCGGAGTGGCGGAGATTTGTATCGTACCGTTCTTATGCTAAATACAATGGTGCAACGCGTCCCCTTTGCAGGGCAAAGCAGACGTACATTCCACCCCTGCTGAAACCGCCCTGGAGACATATTGATGGTTTCCCGCAATTCCGCATCCGCGCGGACATATGTTATGTTCGTCCGCCATGGCTCGGCATTAGGAGATGGTGTGATGCTTGATCGAAGAATTTGCCGCAAATGCTCAGTGTGTTCCCAAATTCGCTCCTTGCGGAGGTGTCAGGTGAAATGCCAGTTTGAAGGTGTGGAATTTACCTGGTTAGCATGGCTCAGTAGGTCAGGCAGATACCATGCAATTATATTGTCCTCTTCATCTACCAGTATCCTTGGTGTTGTTCAGACAGAACACTCTTCAGATGGATCCTAAGCTGTGTCATAGATTTCCTGTCTGAGGTTGTCAATGAATTTGCGGACGAAACGTGCTTCCGACAATATGCTGAAGCCTGGTATCAAGTCTGAAGATAGCATACATAAGCTTTGTGGAGAGCCAATGCTCCCAGATATAACGTACAAGGGTTCTTCAGTGCCTCTACCAGAGTACAGACAATCAAATCTACCTCCACAACAACCGCTAGGGGTATCTGTAGGTCAGGTATTACAACATCTGGGGGATTTGACACATGAACCAGGGCGTGGTATCGCTGTTGCATGTAATCCGCTATAATATCCACCAGTTGAATGGGGGACCCAGCAGGGCACTCAACAAAAAGGAGGGATGTGACCATTATGGGGGCAAGCCTTCTACTACTGAGTTCCAATATAATATACATCTTCGGACATTGTCATGATGGCCAGTGCTCGTCATCCCCCTCATCAGTTATATTATCTCCGCACTATTCTTGATACACTCGGACCTGGTTGAATTAAAAACTATGTAGATTACAGGTTATATATGATTGACGGAATATCTGAACGAATGTCCGCCACCAGTGTATGCCCTATGTCTTAATCCATCCACGCTAATCCGCCTCCACTCTCTTCTTCATTGCAGTGCATGGTGAACGGCTTGTATGGAGTGCAGATGGTCATGCGCGGAATTTGGTGGGGTGTGCAGGGAGGGTGGTGGTCGCTGTGGGGGTAGTGAGCTCGCTGTGACCCGATGTTAATTCCGAATCACACACCTGATTTGACCAGCCATCCACTATGTGGGCTATTCCGTTATGGGCGGTCTGCACAATGTCGATTTCGTCCTTCAAAGGCGACCCTTCAGTCGCCAATTTCGTCAGATCCGCCTGCATCTCTCCTGATACTTTCGCTAATCGCCCGACGACCTCAAGTACTTGTTGATGCTGGAGCATTAACTGGTTACTTGCAATCCGCAGTTTGTCCAGCTCTGCTCGAATGGCCGCAAATTCTGACGGTGAAGGGAGATTCACCGTTGGTGATGAGGAATGCGTACGGGGGGACCGGGCACATCTTCTCAACACACGCGATGTGATGAGGACTATGGGGACTAATTGGGGCAGTATCAGCTACGAACATTATCGTCGGATTTGTGACACACCTTTTTTAACCACTCGAGGGGCCCGCGGAGTAGTTGATGCAGGCAGTGTACTATTGTTGCCCGTGACATATTGAGATGAGACTCTTCGAGAAGATACCCTGCGAATGGTTAGCGGAGGAGAGGGAGATCTGCTGTGGGTGGTACGGAGTGGACTATTGGCGACGTGGGAGGGTCCTGGATCGCATGAAGGTGTGTGGGGCAGCGATGGCGACCCCTGGCTTGCTACATTATCGCATTTGCGCCGGTTTTATAGTAGGATATGATACTCAGTAACTGTCAGAGTCACTATAGTTAGCTGGGAAGTACCTATAGTAGGATATGATACTAGGTACTAATTAGTGAAGGTAAATAAGTATGGAATGGATAGTCTCACCTCAGTAACTGTCAGAGTCACTGAGGTGCAGAGCAGACGTGCGGCGAAAGAATAACTACGTGATTACATAATCTGGTGGCATAGCCACCTGCCGTTCGACACTACAACACTTCCCCGAAACCAGCAACCATATCAGCCCCGCCGTAATGCCACTACTCCAAACGTACCTGTTCCCTCTTTCAACCCCGCTCCCTCTCTTAAGACGGAATCCAACCTGAACATGCAGTCCACGCCTCTCTGCAAGTTTTGCGCAGGCTCCGGACACTGGACTCGTACCTGCTCTATCTGTGTGGAGTACCTGAACACCGGGAAAGTGGTCTGAGGAACAGACGGCAGACTCTATATGTTGGATGGATCTGAGATTCCGCGAGTACCGGGAGGACGCTGTCTTAAGGACACAATAGACCATATGCTCGCCAACCGGACCACTGCCGCATCCTCTTCCTTCGTCGCAAGGGATCCGCCGCCTCATCTCACTGCTAACATCCTGTCCGCTGCGTACCCAGAGACTCAGGTCGTACTAGACGTCGACCCTTCCGCCTTCATGACCACTATTGCCGAGGAAAAGGAGAGCAAGGACCAGCCCTCTGTCGACGACCCTGACTTCCAACCCTACATTGCTCAGGCCTGGGCTAGCTTCCAGGTGGATAAGGCTTCGAAGGATAAGGGAAGCGTGTCCGATTTGACGGTGTCCAGGTTCCGCCGTGCAAGACTCCGGACCGTAGAGCTGCTACTGTATCTGAGGAGATTCTATCGCCAGAACTCCAGCAGTCGAAGCAAGCCTCATCATCATCTGCTCCAGCTCGTGTTCCTACACTGCCTCCTGCTCAGCACAAATCAGGAGGTGTCAACAACCCGTCCGCTACAGCGCCGTTATCAGGACCGGCGTCCGCCCAATCGGGGGGATCCGGTACAGTTCCATCACGAGTATCTCAGGCTAACCAACCATCTTCCTACCCTTCCACCTCGCAATACAGGTACTCGTTTCCCTTAGAGGATGACACTGCGCCGAAACGAGTTCTCGATCAGGTATTGGACAGTAGTATTCCGGTACCTGTGAAGGATCTGTTGGCAGTTGCACCCGAGATTCGGAAACAGTTCCGGGACCTAACGACGGTCAAGCGTATCTCACCTAACACGTCAGCCCAGATTGTACAGGTAAACGAGCTTGCGGGACTCGATCCGGCCGCTGTGTCTCATGACTATGGCGATCACATCCTCCGGAACGAGGATGGGCTCATCGTAGCTCACCACAACCTTC
>JBBPQV010000360.1:0-23538 GCA_038092675.1 Boletus rufocinnamomeus
TGAAATCAGAATCCTGCTGATCACCATGCCTCCTCCTGCTCCCCCATTGATAGGCAGTAAGTGTCTGATGTGGATTTGAAATGACCATCTTACTAATGGTTTCATTGTATCATTTTGCCTTCATGACTGTGCCATTCATAGTTCGTAAGTGCTTCTATATGCATAAGACAATATTGGTTACTAATCAATTCATGTCCATTCTTTCTACCACTTTCCTATTGATAGAATGTCAGTGATTTGATTTTGAATGACATCATGCATGTGAATCATCAATTGACATTAATGTCATTTTCACAGGAGGTAATGATATGATGTGGATTGGCAAATTGAATCACTAATATATACATACCTTCCCCTAATGCACTGTATAAAACAGAATGTAAGTGATTTGATTTATCATGAACATCTGCCAGCATTCTACTCATTGTATTTGTCATTTCATTGTGAAATCTGCCATAATTCTATTATTTCTTAAATTATATGTAGCTGGTAAGCATCATCTTGCTACTTCTATGAATTGTACAGCTATGAATTGATATACAATCTATAGGATGTAAGTTATATTTTGTAATCCAATATTTTTGTGTTATTTACATTTATGCTTTGTTTTCATTTAGCAGGTAATGTATCTGTGTAATAATTGAATATTCATATTTATAATTTGAATAGACTGTCAGTTTTCACCCTCAGGCTCTACATATCTCAACTGATATCATACAGATTGTCACCACCTCTGAGGCCCACCCAGTAACTCTTTTATTATCTGATTATACTATGTATTTGCTAAAATAATATGATGTCTTCCAGGGCTCTTTTCCAATAACAGAGGCAATGTCCATGGCATGTATATTCTTGGAAATATGTTTATCATATCAATTCCTCATGTATTTCAGACTAAACAGTCAGCCCACACAAAAAAAGGGATCCTTTACAATGGCATTGGTAAGCAAATTAATTTTGGATTTTGATAGCTTTTATATATACCTTCATTAATAGGCCATTTGCTACTTCTGCAACATTCCTTTAGTTTGGTCCAAAACAAATCTAAAGACCCTTTTTCCTTGGCAGTCCAAAAGTATCAAGCATCTGGGATATCTGCTCAAGTGTCCAAAACACTGAATGAGCTCTTTGTCAAATACTCTGCAACCAATGACATGAAGGAAAAAGTAAAGCTTGTCATGGATGTAATATTACACCACCCTTTGTGTAGGTTATCAAGTGACATACTTTTCACATACTAACTTGATCTTATAGCAAGTGGCATTGATCATTAGGATTTGGAAGAAGTGTTGGAGTACTGAATGGCATTGGTTGTGTAGAGAGAGTGTTCCAATTTGAGGGGAGCTCATCTGTTTGACCACCTTAGATGATGTGAATGGTCATCCCATTAGCTATGAACCTGCAAGATGAACATATCAATTTATCATGCTTATTCTAAATGACTCAGGAGACAAGTCATCACACTATTAAGTCCTCTAAAGTGCCACATCCACTGATGTGTTTGACTCCAGCTCCATTGAAATCACAATGATATATATGCACTTGGACCACTTAGCATTCAGTGTTCAGCCTTCATCTGATCCACAGTCTGCATATGGTCCACTTTTATGATTATGTATATCAAATTCCATCTCCTTGTCCACCCTCTCTGGAATACTCTCCAGGTTAATTTCCAGACTGAAAAGCCCATGTAGGATGAGCAGTACTGGGACCCAACTTGGACACCACCCTGTTCTCTGTGTGTGTCATGCTGTGAATGCCTGGAGAGAGTTGTGATTGTGTGTTAGATGTGTATCAAGGGGAGGACAAGATAAGGACTTAAATACTATATGCACAGTCCTCTGTATACAGACAGTGCTTGACAGTGTCATGGGCTTTGCACAGGATCTCATGTGCTCTCATGTATGATGTTCACTTCACACAAATGAGCAATTGAAGCTACCATAATTGAATCCTTGTGCTGAGGCACCACTCTTGCCCAACACATTGTAAAGTATAAGCCTACATTAAGTGGCTCAGCAAGATCAATACCACATACTCCATCCCACCTTGTGTCATTGGCTGCTTTCACCTCAAGGCAATGCCTTGGTACTCCTTCTCTGCGGCCCTGCACCTCATCCTTAACTCTGCTGCCAATGTGAACTGGTTCATTCATGTATGATATGCAGAGTGAATTGCTTTAGCAGATCATAGGTCTTTGAACCACATAAGCAATGAGATTGGTTCTGGTGGTTATGACTGTGTAACAATGGTACACCAACATGTGGTTGGGTCACTGTACTACTCATTGAGAGTAGTAGTCCAAAGGATGTAAAGGGTCCTATTATCTAGATGTAGTTCAAGGGACTGGCCCTGACTAGGATAGAGAGGAGGAAGCAGAGTAGGCAAGCAAAGCAAGCCAGAGAGGTGAATCCAAGATATGTACATGGTAGATTGTGTAGGTTTAAGTTAAAGAGTATGGGAATGGTGGGACCACAAAGGGGTCCTAGACTCACTTCATGGTGGATTCATGGAATCAGGGACGTGATGGGGGCACAGGTGCCCCCATAGTACCTAGTCTATGTTATGTCCTACATAGGGTACAGTACCCCAACAGGACAAAATTGGAACCAAAAAAAAAAAAAAGTTAAAGAGTAACTACAGGTGGAGCATGAATATATACTGCCTGGAGTCAGTTTAGGGCAAGTGAGATGGATAAGGAAACTACAATAGGGCAGGCATAGATGTGGGATGATGTGTCACATCACATATGATGTAAGAAATACAGTTACATATAAAAGGCATGTGACGAGGAGGCAATGTCTATCCAGGAAGAATAGGAATGGAGAGAAATGGAATGGAAGGAATAAGGTCAGAATGGCAGTGTGTACTCAGGTGGAATTGAAGAGGAGAGGTGGTCCTCCCAGGCTATGTCCTGCACAGCATACTCCTGTAAGTCTGCAATGAGATTATCCCATAAGGAAGACCCTGGGTAGTTGAGAGGAAGAGAAGGGGGAAATGAAAGGGGGGTTCCCTCAACCATACACTGGTTGAGCCAGAATTTGGTGCCTTGGCATTCCAGGGAGGTGTGTCAACAATGACAATGACCAAGACACACTTGTTCTTGTATTGGTGTCAGTGGACATTGAACATGTATAGGGCAGTGTTATCTCCCAGAAATCCTGTAAGTCCAACCCTGGTCTTCTGAACACACTCCACTTCTTGTACCTATGAACTCCAGCACATTCTCACTAGAGATGTGACCCCTGACCCTTGGACCTTGTTTGTACATATGTTACCTTACGTCTTTCCCCATTGGTATTAGTTCTGCTTCTTAGTATTCTCCATACCTGTGCTCCGCTTAGGAGCACAGCTCCGGCTTTACATTACCTCTGACACCTTACTTACAAACCAACTCCATCTCTGTTACTAATCCCTCTATGACTCCAAAGTATATAAACCTCTGTTACTCCTGTATCTTTTCTTTAGTTTGAATATCAACTTAGATAACTCCTCTTCCCTCTGTTTGAGTCTTGAAGGCTCTCCTCTGACCTCTGCTCAACTTGATGTCTAGTATGTCTCAAGTCTACCTCTGACTCTCAGTAAATTCTGGGACAAACCAGGACTCCTGACAAGGGCACACCACATACAGTGAAGCCAAGTCCTGTCTGTCTGGACAACTCTGGAGTTCTGGAGTTCATTCTCCCCTCGGAGTTACCTGTTCTTAACAGGCAGCTTATACCTGATCCTGATGGAGTGTGGTGGTGAGCCTGGGATGGGTTGACAGTGCCAACCAACTTACCATACATGACTGTGACCATGTCCACACCCGGCAGGAAACTCAACTATGAACATGTGAGATCATTCTCAATACACTTACATCTGAAATATGCAAGGTCTGGAATTACCCTGATATGCCACATTTGCTTCACATCCACATCACAAAAGTGCTGTTGTCCCTAGATGGTTGCAATGAATGACATACATAACATCTTCACAGGCTGTGCTGAGCTTTAGCAATGGCCATGATATTTTTCATGATTGCATTGATAGCAGCTGCCTGATGCAAATACAATGAATGGATCTTCCTCACATTATGCAGTGTGTGTTGGATTATCTTGGGAAGTGGCTCATCAAGGTTTCCTGTGAAAACCTGCTGTTTAGAAACTCAAAGCCTGTAAAGCAATGTGTTATGGTTTTACCTGCAACAATGGTACTCCAATCTGAGATGCTACTCCAAAGGAAGTCTGACTGACATTGATGAGTTGAGGTTGATGATGATGAGCAAAGTGACAAGTAGAGTGAGTGAGGAAGTGAGTCTATGAGGAGACCTGTCTCCAAGGAATGAGTCTTCCACTAAGACCTCCTGCAGAGCAGAGAACCTGTTGGCAACCTCAAATCAAATAATGACTTGGGTTGCTTAATCACACAAACTGACTCTAGAGCAAAGAGGATAGTTGAGAGGGAATCCCAACAAGAACTTGACTAGAGTTCTTGGGGTGTTGGATTCAAGGTATATATACATTTTATATGTTTGTATCTATTATGATGCTGGTCTGTGCACATGTGGCTATGTAATGACAAATCATGTGAATATTAGTAAACTATTCTAAGTAAGATAGACAGAGATTAAATAGAGGCAGTGCTAGACATTCTGAACTGACAGAGATTAAATACATGAGGTTGACACATGTTGTACTGTAGGTCTAGACCTAGTTTGCACAGTCACATGATGAAAGATAAGATAAGGTCATGTGATGTGAAGATGTGAAGTGGTCATGTGACTACAAAGAAAAGGGGTGAGAAAAAGGGTTCGTAACACTACCCTCCTCTATGGTTCGCATTCCAGGCAAGACCAGATTGGTGGAGGTTCTGTGTAGTTTTTGTAAGGATTAAATAAAGAGGTAAACACCATTTGCGTCATCTGTAATCATTGTGGTGCTTGTGGGTTCTTTTTATAGAAGTCACCAATTGCCTCTTTGGTGTGGGAAAGGTTGCCTTCTATTTCCCATGTTCAGTCTTCTTCCTGGTATTCTTTCCAGTGAACTAAGAATTCTAATTTTTGACCCTTTAGTCGTGATGCCATGATATAATCAACTTTGAATTCTTCATCTCCCTCATCTGTAACTGATACTGGTCTGGGTTTATAGAGCTTCTGATTAGGAAGTCTTTTCTTGTATGGTTTGATCCTTGATACATTTACCACAGGGTGTATTTTCATATAGCATGGGAGTTTCAGCCTTACAGCATTTTCTCCTACCATTTTGGGAACCTTATAGGGTCCTAGCCATCTTTCTGTTAATTTATGTGATTGGTGGGTTTCCTTTAAGTTCAGGTGTTCAGTAGATAACCACACTTAGGAATCTTTTTTGTAAACAGGTGCTTCCAATCTGTGTTTGTTGGCTTGTGCCTTCATTGCATCCTGTGCCTTGGAGAGAGAGAATTTCACATCAGCTAAAGTTTGTGTGAAATCCTTGGAAAATGCCATAGTGGCAGGTGCTTTCACGTTTTCTTTAGGTTCAATTCCCATGCATGGTGAATATGAACATGTGACTTGGAAGGGGGATTTGCCCATAGCAGAGTGGGCCTTGTTGTTGTATTGGAATTGCACCAGGGCTAGCCATTCAGACCATTCTTTTTGCTTTTCTGTGGTATAGAGATGTAAATATTGTTGAAGGTCTTGGTTAACATGCTCTGTTTGTCCATCTGTTTGAGGGTGGAATGCCATAGACATGTGTAAGTCGATCTGAAGCATTTTGCCAAGATCCTTTATTGCTTGTGCTGAGAATTGTGGGCCACAATAAGAGATTATAGATTGTGGGAGGCTGTGCATTTTCCAGATGTTGTCTTGATATAATTTAGTGGTTTCCAGGCTGGTGATTGTTTTAACCATGGGAATAAATACTGCTTCTTTACTGAATTTGTCCACAACCACAAGAATGCTGTTATAGCCATTGGATATGGGTAAGTCTGTGATGAAAGATGAATGCTCATTTCTACAATGATTGAGCCAAGACCCTTATTCTTCTTGCCAAAATGAGCAAAGGCCAAGGGAAAGACTTTTTTGAGGGTTGGTACCAGAAAATAGGAGATGAGACAGTAGAGGACAACACTAAGTCCTTTGCTGCTGTAACCCAAGGCTTTGTTAATGCCTTTACCCCATATGATGTCGGAGTCAAGGCTTGCATCAACTTAAGACAGAACCTCAGGAATCCTGATGGACTGGATGACTACAACCTCCAGTTCCAACTTCTCACTGGAAAGGCCAAGATTATGGACCAGAAGGCATTTATTGAGTTGTACATCAATGGCCTAGACAACAACCTCTCTGACTCCATTCTGATGATGTCAGTTGTTCTGGATACCATCAACAAATGGATCCAGAAAGCCTTCCAATTTGCTGGGCAGGCAAGAAGATAAGATGGCCTCTGACAAGGAGGAGCCTTTATCCCCGCATCAACCTGGACCCCACCCCATCAGAATTGCTCCACCCCTTGTTGTGACCCCAATGCCATGGATGTGGACGCCATCCACCTTACCCCAGTAGAACACACCTGCCACATGAAGGATAACCTCTGCTTCATCTGTTACCAGAAGGGATGTTGCACCACCAACCACCCTCACCCCCCTCACAACAACAATCCCCCTTGAAGCAATAATGGACCACCATGCCCTTCCAGAAACCCCTAGAGGGTTAGAGCCGCCTCCACCACCCCCACCCCAGACCCTGTTGCGACTTATATTGCCAGTCTTGGAGGAAGGAACATCCCCAAGGAGGACATCCTACAGGTACTCAAAACCTGCTATGAAGAAGAACCAGAGGAGGTGAGAGAAACAGTGGTGACTGCTAGGATAGAAGCAGCCAAGGATTTTTAAAACAAAGGGAAGTCTTGACATCTTCTCCTCCAATCATCATAGCTCCTGTATTTGTATTAGATTCGCATGTGCAGTTAATCCAAATTCCCCTCTCCCTTTACACACATGCAGGAGCAGAAATTGTCAATGTTACCACCCTTATTGACAGCAGTGCAACTGGATGTTTCATTGATCAAGACTTTGTCTCAAGACATCACATTCCTACTACCTGGCTTCTAAAACCACTGAAGGCCCAAAATGTAGATGGATCCACCAACAAAGAAGGGATTATCCACCATCAGGTGTCCCTTACTCTCCAAGTAGGAGAAGTAGAAGAGGAATGAAAGTTGATGGTCATCAATTGCAGATCTGAGAATGTCATCCTTGGTCTCCCATGGCTTAAAGACCTTAACCCCATCATCAACTGGGTGACCAGACAAGTTACCATCCCAGATTGACTCCCCACCCCTTGTTATGATTCCCCAGATGCCATCACCCAGCAATACCCTGTCTGATACCTGGACATGGACATGACTTGATCACTCTCTGTCTGTTTTGAAAACCACCATTGCAACTGAGATTGCCTTGAAAGCCAAGAAAGTGGAAAAGAAACTCCTACCACAATACTCTGCCTTTCAAGACATATTTGAAAAGAAGGTCATTGATGAAATACCCCCCTCTCAATCCTTCAATCATACCATTGATCTCAAAGATAGCTTCTCTCCAAAAGTTGCTAAAGCTTACCCCTCCAACCCAAAGGACCTCAATGCCTGTTAAACCTTTGTCGATGAACATGTCAAATCTGGGAAGATAGTTCTATTGAAATCACTGCAGGCTTCCCCCTTCTTTTTTGTCCCAAAGAAGGATGGATCAGTTCATCCTTGCCAGGACTATTGATATCTCAACAAACATACTGTCAAAAACACTTACCCCCTTCCCCTTATATCTGACCTCATGGACAAACTGAAAGGTTCCTGCCTTTTCACAAAGATGGATATTCAATGGGGGTATAACATCATACTGATCAAACCCGAAAATCGCTGGAAGGCCACCTTCATCACTCCCTTCAGCCTCTTCAAACCAACAGTAATGTTCTTTGGACTTTGTAATTCACCCGCCACCTTCCAGGCCCTCATGGACCACCTCTTTGGTGACATGATGGCAGAAGGATGGCTTATCATCTATATGGATGACATCCTCATCCACTCCTCCTCTCCCATTGTCCATGAGGAACAAATGAAACAAGTCCTCAAATGACTACAGGAACACAAACTCTTCCTCAAACTTGAGAAGTGCTCCTTCAATGTCAATGAGGTAGAATACTTGGGGATGATTGTACAAGAAGGGTAGGTTAAAATGGACCTGGTTAAGCTGAGTGCCATTGATGACTGGAAACCCCCATCTTCCATTAAAGCGGTCTGGTTGCTCATAGGATTCTGCAACTTCTATAGGAAGTTTATCCCAGACTTCTCTGCTCTAGCCTGCCCTCTTATTGAATTGACAAAGAAGAATGCCCCTTGGAGGTGGAAAGAACCCCAACAAACTGCCTTCCTCACCATCAAGGAAGCCTTTACCAAATGACCAGTCCTGTGCCTCCCTGATGTCCTCTCCCCCTTCGTTGTCATGACTGACACATCCCTCACCGCCACAGGAGCAGTTCTCATGCAGAAAGATGCCAATGGTGACCTCCACCCTTGTGCATACCTCTCTCAGACCTTGTCCCCAGCTGAGAGAAATTATGATATCTATGATTACAAGTTGCTCATGGTCATCCATGCTCTGGAAGAATGTCAACACTATTTCCTGGACACCTCTCACCTGGTCACCATCTTCACAGACCATAAAAACTTGACCTACTTCAAACAATCCAGGAAATTGTCTCATCGCCAAGCTCGCTGATTAATGTTCCTACAGGACTTCAACCTAACCTTCCACCACCTCCCTGGTACCCAGATGGGCCCTGCGGATGCTCTCTCTCATTGGGATGATGTTACCACCACTGATGACAATCAGGACATCACCCTCCTCTCCCCCAGCCTCTTTGTCCATTCTATCAATGCAGCTCTAGCTGCAAAGATCGCATCCTCTTCCCCCACTGACCCCCCTTGTACTTGACACTGTTAAAGCTCTTGCTGATGGATCCTCCCTCTTCCCCCATGCCACTCAGACAGATTGGGCCTATGACCATCCCCACCTTTACTACAGGAATATGTAAACTCTTCATCCCTGCATTGGCCTGACAGAACCTCATCCATTCTATTCATGAAAGCAACACCAGGGGACATGGCAGTTATTTCCGCACCATCAACACCCTCCAACATGACTATTGGTGGCCTGGTCTCACCACCTTCATCCAACATTTTATTTCAGGTTGCACCACCTGTCAGGCCCACAGGGTGAATACCCACCCCTCTGCCCCGCCCCTCACCCCTCTGCCCTCTCTGGCAAGCCACCCCTTCTAGTTTGTCTCAGTCGATCTTATCACAGATCTTCCCCCATCCCTTGGCTTTGACTCTGTTATGGTTGTGGTCAACCATGGCCTTACAAAGGGGGTAATTTATGCCTCTTGTCTCAAAATGATTGATGCTGCAGGTGTGGCACTTTTTTTCTTTAAAATGGTCTTCCACTACTTCGGGTTACATGACAAATGCATCTCTGATCAAGGACCCCAATTCACTTCTGCCTTTGCAAGAGAGCTGGCCAGACTCCTCAAGTATGACTTGGCCCTCTCCACTGCCTACCATTCTCAGACTGATGGCAAAATCAAATGAGTCAACCAGGAATTAGAGACCTACCTCTGCATCTTCTGTGATGGACACCCCAAGAAATGGGCAGAACTCCTTCCCATGGCCGAGTTCTCTCATAATGTGGCTGTTTGTTCTGTCACCAATAAATTCCCTTTCTCCGTCACATTGGGATATGAACCCTGCCCTTACCCTCCAATTGGTAAAATGTTCCTCCCTGCCCTGGGACAACAATTGAAAATACTTGGAGATGCCTGCTTGGAAGCCATTGCAGCACATGAAAAGGCACAAAGAAGCATAAAGGAGCAGATCTCCTCCAAATTCTGCCCATGAAAGATAGGGGATAAGGTGTGGCTAGAGGGCAAGAATCTCTGCCTTCACTACCCCTCTAGGAAACTCACCCCCAGACAAGAAGGACCATTTGAAATCACCCAAGTCATCTCCCCTGTGACATTTCACCTCCATCTTTCCAAAACCTGGAAGATCCATGATATGTTTCATGCCTCCCTCTTATTGACCTATTGGGAGACTTTGGAACATGGGCCTAACTACTCTGACCCCCCACCAGATCTTGTCAGAGGAGAAGAGGAGTACATAGTGGACAAAATCCTCTCACACTGTGGAACACAAGGTTGGAGATAGTATACAGTATGACTTCCTGGAAAGGATACTCCACAGCAGAGAACACCTGGGAATCAAAGGGAAGTTTCAAACATGTGCAACCACTCCTTCACACTTATAAGCTTCACCACCCCAAGGACTTCCCCTCCCCACCTCCTGCCTAAAACTCCATTACAATGACCATCACTCAGACTCCTCCTGTTCACTGCAACTGTCTTTCCATTTCCCACCATCACATCCTATCTGCCTCCATTCTAAAGAACCCTGTTATCACTCTCATCATCAAGAGGAACTGTGCCTTTGCCTTCAACTACAACCTCATCCACCTCATCCATCTCTATCAGTCATATGCCATGGTGAGGTGTATAATGACCTGATTAACCCCAGATAACCAACCCCCTGTATATACCACCTCCCTGAATGGGGCCATTGCCAAGGTGAGAGCCCTCATCCTAGACCTACTTTGGAACCAGGGTTTCAGCACAATCGTTGATGCACTCCCCCCTCTTTCTATTTCCCCCATTTTTTGCCCTCTCATCCTCTCCATGTTGGAGATGGAATGAGAGATTTACTTCTCTTAGGACAATCTCAACATCCCTGCTGCCCCCATTCCTCATCCCTCCAACCAGGAAGCTATCCATGCATGTATTAACAGTCAGTCCACATCCCCATCTCCCACTCCTGTTCCTGTTCCACCCCCCTCTTCCAGCACCTTCACCAATAGGCCCATACCTCCTGCAAGGGCTTGTTCAGAGTCTGATGACTCCTTTTGGACCAGTGTTGAGGGGACGCCAACCCCTCCAATGACAATGAAATAGCCAGGTATTTCTGCTCTATGCTGACACAGAGCATTTGCCCTCAAAAAATAGTACATTGGCAAGGATTTGACAAAAATGCACAAAGTGCCAGGAGCATGAGTCTCAGGCTATGGCTGCGTCTCAGGCTACTCCTTCTGGGTCTATATAGAATTTCATACCAATACTATAATTATGTCCAAGCATGCTTGATTGAAATATATTGCTCTCCATTGTCCACAAGCCCATGATGAAACTAAGGAATGGTGAGAGGAGTGGTCAGATGTTGCACACAAGGAAGAACTCACAGTATCTACCTGGTAGACTCCACTAAAAGTAGGTGAATTCTTCATGATTTCATTAATTGAATGACAGTGAGATCAATCCTATAAGGTCTGAACATGTGACTGTGCATATAACTCCTATCAACAAGACAAAATTGATCTTTGATGGCAGGGTGCTGCTACCTGCATGGTGGTGCAAACATGAGAACAAGTGGTCAGATGTTACACACAAGAGAGAACTCACAGTACCTATCTGGTAGACCCCAATGAAAGTAGGTGAATTCTTGATGGTTTTGTCAATTGGATAATAGTGAGATCAATCCTATAAGGTCTGACCATATGACCATGTGTATAACTCCTATCAACAAGATGAAGTTGATTCTAGATGACAGAATGCCACTATCTGCATGGTGCTGAAAATATGGGAATGAGCAGTCAGACATTGCATGTAAGAAAGTACTTACAGTATCTACCTGGTAGGCCCCACTGGAATTAAGTGAATTTTTGATGGTTTTGTCAATTGGATAACAGTGAGATTGATCCTGTAAGGTCTGAATATGTAATGACCCTTGTCACTTGTGTTGACAGGATGAAGCTGATCTTTGATGACAGGATAATGTAAGTTGACTAGACATTGGAGGAAAGGCATGACTTATCTATAGCATCAGCATTCTGATCACAGTACTGGCTAACACTAGGCTGCTATAAGGTCAGCTAATATGGTCCCAGTCAGATCCATTAGAGCATGCATGGACAGCAGACAACTTTTGTCAGAGAGATCAATCTGACCATCATTGGAAGAACTTCCTATCAGAGCTAAATGACAAGATTTTTCAATTTGCCTCAGCTGACCACCAATAGCTGTATGATTAAGTTGATATTCCTTGCCAAGTAGACACAGATAACCAAGGTGTGACTTTGAGCTACTTATTGTCACCTCATGCCATCACAGTGATGGGCTATCTAGCTATATCTGTTTATATATCATAATTATGTAGATGGCATGCATGATGGTGAAAACAATGGCAGATAAGCCTATCTCATAGTTTTATTGAGTTTATGATGCTAATGATGAATAGCCAGACTCAATCCTCCACACATTGAGAATAACACCATGTAGGATCTGGAAGAGTGTCATGAGCTGCATATGGTTGTCAGGGTGCTCACAGCCAAGTCATGTGCAATTGAGAACTGTGAAGAAATATGTAAGCATGCTGATTTGATGGAGAAAGCCATGGTGAACATGTAGAATGGCCCAGATAAGATTCATGGATAGGTGGGATAGCCCAAAGCCAAGTTGCAGGAATTGAAGGCAGGTGAAGGGGTTGATGTCCTTTGTTCACAAGGCCTTGGCACCACAAATACAAGCATTGGTTGATTGATTGTTGATGCTCAGAATTGCATGATTGAAAAGTACCTCAGGACTTAACTTGAGTTGATTGATATATATGTCATTGATGACAGCAATGTTGCCTGAAATTGAACTCTCATCTATTGTGGAGGTTCAGGGAGGATATTGTTTTGTACAATGGCCCTCAGGCATTTTGCTACAGTCCACATGGACAAGATGCATATCATTTGGATGCTGGAATTCCTTGAAAGTACCAGAGAAGTTGAACAATATGTTGATGATGTGCACACAAAGCTGGCTATTTAAAGCCTTGCATTGTTCAGATGTAGGTCAAACGTCACCAATGAATGTGAGATCAGTTGCCTGTTGTATGTGACATGCTAGCATCAGAGAGAGTTGCACATCAACAGGGTTGGCATTGATCTGATATAGGATGGCAAACATTCCCAATTGCACTTTTGCTGGTGCAGAGTCTCTGTTTGATGAAAATTGAGGTCTTGATATTGATGTTATCCCAGCAAAGTACATGCAAATCACTGGCAATACAGGCAGCGCACTCAAGACTTTGCACCACAAGTTGATGGAGCAATGTGGTGAGTGATGAGAACAATATACACAGGCCACATTTGTATAAAGCCTCAATAGTCTAATGGGATGCTCCATTCATCCAGAGGAATAAGGTGAACAGGATCACAAGGAAGAGTACATTCTGCAACTGCTCTTTAGCTAGTTGCATTATGATGACATTGCAAGCCTTGAAAAAAAATCAATGTATTTCAGAGAAGATAAAATGTACATATAGATACAGTGCATCAGTGAAATTGTAAAGAAATAATATTTTCAGACAAGTAAGATCAGCTTATGTAACTATGATATTTCAAGTCCTACATTTGCAATGCATTACCAACAACAAGTAATAAAGATAGTAGGACAACCCACTATAGACAATCCTAGACTTAGATGGAGGAGATTGATCAGAGGTTGCCTTCAATAACCTATTACCAGACAGGAATCAGTAGAATGATCATCCTGCTCTCAGGGTGCTTTTAGCTGAGAATACTAGTCAGTGATGTGTCATGCTGGCACCAATTGATATTGCCTTTTCTTTCAAACCTTTGAATGATACAATGCTGCAGTTTTTGATAGCACACACCAGTAGTGATTAGCATGGATATACTTGCAGGTCATACATATGGCCAGCCATCAGCAAATCACTTAGGTAATGTGCAAGACTGTCCATTACTGTATAGCCATTACAGTTGTTACAGCTGCATCACAGAAAGGTCACCCCTGTACAGCACTGCAGCACTACATCACATACACCCTACCATGCAATATGAGTGCATAAATTTTTTACAGTACCTCCCCTCTGCCCCCCTCTTCTCACCTCAGTATTCATCAAAAGTGGTAGAACTAAAAATTATATTTCCACTAACTATAAAATACATGGAATATACTAATAGAATACTATACATGGGGTGAGCCTTGGTACTTGAACAGACATGAACGGGGTGTTGGAAAGGCCATGCTGTTTGAATGAAGGCAGCCATGGAGTCAAGTGCCAGCAGATAAGTACTGGCACTTGAATAAACAGGGCAGGGCTGGAAGACAAGCACTGGGCATTGGGCAAGCACTGGCATACAAACAAACATGGATGGGGGTGGGTGAATGGTTGTATTTGAATGGGCATGATGGGAGTGAGCAGGTCTGTCTGGATCTGCTGGGCAAGTCATGAATGGAAACCAGCTTGCTTGTTGGTCTCAAGATGTACTGTGTTGATGGGGTTGCACAACAAAGAGCATGAGTGAACCATTGTATGAGGAGAGACAGAGAGTGATATACCATTCCTTCTGAAATTTATGAAATTCCTCCATGATTTGGGCTGCACTGCACATGCATGCAAAGAGGGCATCAACCATGTCATCAATGCCAGGCTGATCTTGGTAATGTCATTGTTGTACAGGCAGTGTGCATGGCAACAGTGTAATGCACTGGGATACCAGATACAATCAATGTCAATGAGTCTCCTGATTTTGCCTCTGCTGATGAATGTGTCAGCTGTGGTGGGGATGCTTTGAGGCTTGGGGGGGACAGTGCCATTGGAAGGCAGAGGGAGGTTTGTGGTAGGCAAGGACACAAGGAACAAAACAGATGCACTGGCATTGGCAGCAGTTGTACCAGAGGAAATGGAAGAGGACAGCATCTTCACAGGTGGTGATAAAGTGATCAGATTGAGTAAAGTGGATGGGGCAGGAGGGTAGTCAAGTCAGTATTATTCATCCTCAGTTCAGCAGTAAAGAGGCTACAAGTGGAGCCATATGTGTAGTTGCATGCAGACCTGTTGATGTTGACTTGTATTGGCTGGTTCACAGGTGGGTTTGCAGAATGATACAACTGTGTGATTTTGGCTTGAGGTGGCCTGATGACGGTAGCTGGTGTTGAGGGCTGGGAAATAAGGGGTCATGTTTTGCTAAGAAGCAAAATGAAGCATGACCAGGATAGTAACTTACATATTCAGTGGCATGCAAGTTGTAGTGTCACTATTTGGTCACTATTGGTCATGAGTACCTAAAACCTGTGCAAATATCTATGTGTAGAGATGTCCCTCCATGATGTATAAAGGTGGGTGCTCATATGGATAGGGATGATACTCAAAATCATACTCTGGCAGAAGGGCATCATCAAAGGATAGATGGCAGCCCTTGTTTCAGTTCTGAGATTCAGATGGCTGAGTGACAAAACAGGATGGTAAGGATTTTGTGATGTTGTGCTGCAGAGGTGAGGATGCATGCACTTTGCAGAAGGACACAATTGTGTTGAGTTGCTCATCAATATGTACCCACAAGAGAGTGATTTGGATGCTTTGTGGGTGTAGGTCTGGACCCAGAGGTAAATGTGATGGAGGGTTGCAAAGAAGACAGCTGTCATTGAAGAGAATCAATAGTGGCATAGAGGGACCTCGGAGAGGGTTTGCTGTCTTGAGAAGGGTTGGGTTGCAAAACAAAATGAGCAGAGGTCAGGGCAAGGGAAGCAGGTAGTTGTTCAAGGTTGAGGAGAAGTGTGACAATACCCTGCATGAGGTGAGCATCTCATCTGTGCAATGAAGGCACAATTGCATCAACAAGTTCATGTAGTTGGGAGAGCAAAGCAGCCTTGGCAAGAGGTTGATCATGGCCATTACAATGGCCATTGTGGGTACAAAGGGCATGAACAAGACAAGAAAGTGGGATCCCCATGAGGATCTGGTTGAGCAGGACACCAACACCATTTGGGGATGGATGTTCAGAGACAACTTGATCTTCCATAGTCTGCTCCTTGAAGGGATAGATGATACCATCTATAAGATGAACCTTGAGATGTTTGTCAATGTCCAAGATGCCAAGTGGTGATTGTTACAATTTACACTATTTCTTTCTTTCTTCTTTCTTCATGTCTTGCATTCACCTTTTCCATGTCTTCTATTGTCTCTCTTTAACTCATTAGCAACCAGACTGTTCTAGCCCCATCTGGTATCATTGTTCATCCCAACTCCATTGGTTTCTACCACCTTCTGGCCCCTTCTGCAAACCCCTTCCATTCTCTTCCCTCAGGTTCTATCAGATGTATTTCCTAGCACCTTCCATTCAGTTCTCTACCATTCCACCTGCTTATTCATCGCTGAGGCTACCTAGTACTTGAACCTTTGCATCCATGTATAGTAGATCCTTTCAATCTTGATCTGCTTTGCCCACCATAGCAAATACCCTCTGTACTACACGTGTGGTACTGAACCCTCTGAACCTCTGAAAGTCTTTGCACTTCTTTTGAGTGTGCACTGAAGCTTCTTGAAGATTAACCTTCTTCAATGAAGCATTCCCCTTGAAATGCCAGAACGCTGATCCTTGTGTTGATCTATCTCTGATTACCTTTGAACCTTCATCAAGAACCCCAGTGAAGCCTATGCTCACCTCTACCTGAGTCAAGCATAACAAAAGATCAAGATTTCTCTGTTCGGCACTACCATTGTTGTAGCTGCCCACCATTTCCCACCAATGACCATTGCTAAACCCTAGCTGGTCATGACCACGCCAGCAGCCCCCAGAACCCACCTCTGAGTCCTCTCATGAAGAAGGAGGATCTGAGGAAGAAGAAGAGGAGTACAACTCAGACATCCCTGTCGCCTCTGACCATGAACAACAACAGGAGCTTGACCTATCCCACAACCTCTCCAGATCTCTAACCCTTCTGCATGCCCCCACACCCTCATCTCCCACCACAGTCACCATATCCCCAGTCTTCCCTCATCCCCAGAATGCTCCTAATCAACCAGGAGTATTCTCCTTTCCCTCCAGATCTTCATTACCTCCCTTTCCCCCTTCAAATCCCACCATGTCTAACAAACCTATTGAACTTCACCTTGGGGTGCCTGAACCCTTTGATGGTTCCTATGAGACTGCTATCCAATGGCTTGACACTATTCGAGTCTACCTCCTTGTCAATGAAGAAGTCTACAACACCAGTGCTAAAAAGGTTGCCTTTGCCCTCTCTCATATGACCAAAGGCTCAGCAGCAACATGGGCCTCTATCTTTCACCTCTCCACCCTCTCAGGCCACCAGCCTTCCCTAGGAACCTTCAACCATTTCATAGACAAGTTCAAGAAGGCCTTCGAGCATGATAATGTCATTAATAATGCCATCACTTGGCTATCCACCACCTGAGTATTGCAGGAGAAGAATGAGACTTCTTTCTCCCCCTCATTAAACCGTTACATAGCCAAATTCAAGAACAAGGCTTCTCAGGCTAAAGTCACTGAGAACAACATCCTAATTGGTTACTTCTCCACCGCCCTCCCCAACTATCTTATGCAGAAGGTCATGGAGATGGATAACGTCCCCACCACCATCAAGGAATGGTACAAGAAGACCATCCTCTTCCAGATTTCGCTTGATCATGCCAATGAGATCTCTAAGAGAAACTGCCAACCCGGTTGACAGATCTATACCTTCTTCTCCTCCCCTTCCTCTCAGAAAACCCATGACCCCAATGCCATGGACATTGATATAGTCTGAGTAGGAAAGCTTACTCCTCAAGAAAGAAAGAGGTGTGTCAAGAAGGAATTATGTTTCAGATGCTGAAAACCTGGACACCTCTCTACCAAGTGCCTCATCTTCCCCTCCACACCCAAGACCAACACCCAGGAGAAGGTGAAAGTGGTAGTTGAAGAAGAGCTTCCCAAGCTTGAGAAGGTCAAGGATGATGATGATGCCACTGTGGCAAAAGTCACCTTCTCTAAGGATTTTTAGAAGGGGGGTCCTGTCCAATGCAAGATCTCCCCTCTGTAATATATGCCAATGTAACTATACAATCTACCACTTCCATAAAAATTCCAATTCAGCTCATTGTACCATCACACACCTTGAAAGCTGTTGACACCTCTGCCCCCATTGATAGTGGCACAAGTATCTCTGGCATCAACTGGGACTTCATCCATAAACACCATCTCCCCACTCAGAAACTTTCCCAACCCCTCATCACTTGGAACACCAACAACTCCCCAAACAAAAGAGGAGTAATTTGCTTCTCCACCATCCTCTTTGTTAACATTGAGGGAATTGCTATGAAAGTTCTATTTCATGTCATGAACCTTGGGAAGGATAACATCATCCTAGGGTTACCATGGCTAAAGGAAGTCAATCCTACCATCCATTGGAAGAACCATACCATTTCCATTAAGGAGACATGCAACCAGTCCAAAGACCTTTTCTCTTCCCACTCTGTCAATACCCAGTGACATAATTCTTTCTACCAGAAACCCACCATTCCCCCTCCAAAGCATGTCCATGTGGATGCCATCACCAACTCCCATCTCTTCCAATACAATAATTGGGAAGAGGAATCTGACTATCTCACTTGAGCCAATGACAACTGGGTATTCCATCACATTCTTCAATGCAGATCCCACATCATATCCCTTGGATCCCCTGTTATCAAGAAACTCACCTCAGCTATGGAACTCACCATTGCAGCTGAGAAGTCCAAACCCAAACCAACACTACCTCCTGAATATGCACAGTTTGCATCTGTTTTCCTGAAGGAAGCCACCGATCATGTTCCCCCATCCTAACCTTATGATCACAGGATTAATCTCAAGGACTTTTTCACTCCAAAGATTGGGAAACTCTACCCCCTCTCCCCAGATGAATGGAAAGCCACTGGGGACTTCCTTGACAAAAACCTTCACTGTGGAAAGATCTGACCATTGAATTCTCTCCAAGCCACACTGTTCTTCTTTGTCAAAAAGAAGGATGGCAACCTTTGGCCTTGTCAAGATTATCACTACCTCAATGAACACACTGTCTGGGACACCTATCCACTTCCTCTGATCTCTAACCTTGTAGATAAAGTGAAAGATGCCAAGGTCTTCACCAAGTTCAACATCTGATGGGGATATAACAATATTCACATCAAAGATGGTCACCAATGGAAGGCTGCCTTCATCACCCACAAAGCCCTCTTTAAACCAACAGTTATGTTCTTCAGTCTTACCAACTCCCCTGCCACCTTCCAGAGATCTATGAATGACTCCTTTCAAGATATGATCACAGAAGGGTGGCTGCTGATCTACATGGATGACCTTCTCATCTTTTTCCCCAACAAAAAGACCCATGAAGAATAAACCAAGCAAGTTCTTGAACGAATGACCGAACTAGACCTCCACCTCAAATTGGAGAAATGCAACTTCACCATTGAAGAAGTCAAATACCTAGGCAGGATTGTCCATCCAGGACATGTTACTATGGACCCAGTAAAACTCAATGGAATTGCAACCTAGCCCACCCCCCAAAAGGTCAAAGAAATCCAATTCTTCCTAGGGTTCATCAACTTCTATTGATGATTTATCCCAGACTACTCCTCCATAGCCTGCCCCCTAATCAACCTCACCAAGAAGAACCTCACCTGGGATTGGACCCCTGCTTGCCAACAAGCATTTGATTTCCTTAAAGCACTGTTTCTCGCCAAACCTGTCCTTCAAATGCCTGACCTGTCTGCTCAATTTGCCATTGCTACCAATACTTCAAAGTACACCTCCAGCACTGTCCTACTTCAGACTGATGCCAATGACGATTGGCACCCATGCTCCTATTTGTCCCAATCCTTCTCCCCTGCTGAATGAAACTACAACATCTATAACTGAGAACTTCTTGCCATTATCTTCATGGATCCCCCTTTCCTGTTCAGGTTTTCACTGACCATAAAAACCTTACCTACTTCTGCAAACTGCAGGACCTAAACCACCAGCAAGCCCACTGGCTACTCAACCTCACTGACTTTGACCTTAAAAAAATCCATGTACCTGGCAAACTCCTTGCCAGTCCTGACACATTATCTCACTGAACCAACCTCCTACCCCCCTCTGACCTTGACAATGAAGGAGTTACCCTCCTTCCTCCATCCCTCTTTATATGCATCATAGATTCTGCCCTACATAACAAAGTCTCCTCAGCCTCCACCAGCAATCCCCTTGTCCTTAACTTCCTCCAATTGCTTAAAGGCAATATTCCTACCCTTTTCCACAATCACCTCTCTGACTGGAAGTGTGAAAATGGCATCCTCACATACCAAGGTTGCATCTATGTTTCCCCCACCACCTCTCTCCATCACAAAATCATCCAACAATGCCACGACCACATGACTGCTGGTCACCCTGGTTATCTCAAAACTAGACAACTGGTTGCCTCTGAATTCTGGTGGCCTGGTCTAGCCACCTCTGTTCACCAATACATCACCAGATGTGCTACTTGTCAGCAGAACAAATCCAATACCCATCCCACTGTTCCCCCACTCACCCCTATTCCCTCCTCTGCATCTTGCCCCTTCCAACAAATCTCTTGTGACCTCATCACTGACCTACCCCTCTTTGATGGCTTTGATACCTTACTGGTTGTGGTCAACCATGGGCTTACTAAGGGGGTGATTCTCTGCCCTATCAAGATATCCATCACCACCAAAGGAATCACTGCCCTTTTCTTCCACAAAGTATACCTCAGATTCAGACTCTTTGACAAAGTAATCTCCGACCATGGCCCACAATTTGCCTTCTTCTTTTCTCAAGAACTAGGAAAACTACTTAAATATGATCTCTCCCTCTCAACCATGTACCACCTCCAATCTGATGGAGAAACTGAATGAGTTAACCAAGAAATTGAGATCTATCTTCACATCTTTTGTGGCAACAACCCTACCTCATGGGCTGAGAACCTTTCTTATGCTGAATTTGCTCATAATCATTGCCCCCATTCTGTCACCAGTCAATCCCCTTTCTTCCTCATGATGGGTTATGAGCCCCATGCCCTACCATCACTCCTCCCAGAATCCCCTTTACCCATAGTGGAATCCCATTTGAAATCTCTTTCTGCAGCCAGGAACAAAGCTCTAGCCTCTCACAAACTTGCCAGACAGGTGATGGCCACTCATACCAGACAATTCTTTATATCCTTCAAAAGGGAGACAAGGTCTGGCTCAAGGCTAGGAATTTGAAATGGCTTGTCACCAACCCCAAGTTTGCCCCTAAACAAGAGGACCCTTCATCATCACCAAAGTCCTATTCCCAATCATCTACCAGCTACACCTCCCTGTAACCTGGAAAATCCACCCAGTATTTCATGCCTCCCTACTGTCCCCTTACCAAGAAAATCCTATCTATGGAAAGAACTTCCCTGCTCCTCCATCAGACCTAATTGCTGGAGAAGAGGAATATGAAATTGAAAGGATCATACAACACAAAGGAACTCCATCACACCACTCCTACCTTGTCCAATGGAAAGGATACACCACTGAGGACAACTCCCAGATTACCAAAAAGGAGTTGAGGAATGCCCCAGACATCCTTGCCAACTATAAAGAGCTAACCACTCTCCACATTGATTTTCCCAAACCACCATGTCTATTGAAAACATCATCACTCCCCCATCATCCCCTTCTCTCTCCTCAGTCTCTTCTATATCCCTGTCCACCACCATCAACCCTTCTGTCCTGTCTGTTATTGTTGATGACTCCTCTTCCCCCATCTCTTGACAAGCCACCCCTGGTTGGGGAACCATGGCTGCTCATCCCTGGTCCCCTGCCTTTACCCCTGTCTCCATTGCCACCATTGCCACTGCCATCCCTCAGTCACTGTCCCCCTTTATGCCCAACACCTTCATGACAATTTTCCCTCCACAGAAGATATTGCTCATTTAAACTCTTACTTACAAGACCCTCATCTTGTTCTTCCTATTGAAAGCCACCTTGACATCAGATCCCCTCTATATGCCCTCTACATATCCTACCACCAAATCTGCTGCCTTTGCAGCATCACCCAGACCTTCTCTGCCAGTGCTGAGGCTGCCCTTACTGCCCACGCCATTGAACACATTTGTTGAGAGCTGGAAGCAGCCCTCTTCATTGCCTTCTATCAGTTGGGAATGCTGGAATTCCTCAAGGACATAGACTGCTACCTCAGAGACTTAAACGGAGTTGCCCCTCCTGTTAGACCTCCCCCATACGGCAACTCCACACCATCAGCATCTTCCTCCCCTCTCACCACTGATGAGGTAGCAGTTCTAGAACAAGTTGAAGCCATGTGGACTGGACATGATGGCAGGATGCCCCTTCTGTAGAATACTTTAGTAGTCACTAAAGTAGAGGTAAACTAATGTGCTGCGATGTAATTATCGCTTATGTAATCTGTAAGTACCATATATGGAATAATAATTGCAACACTCCCCCTCAAACATGAGAGGCTAAGACAATAGACTGTAAGTGTTTGTCCTAATGAATAAATGGTAAAATCAAAAGAAAGTATACCAAATGTATTAAAGGAATGACTTGGTAGTCCGTGTAGCATCGTATGCGCAGATATGGTCCTGGTGTAGTCGCGCTCGAGCGGTTGCCTAATCCGGTAAGTCGCGGCTCGGCTAGCTCTTGCGCTATCTCTGTTCGAGCGGTCATCTTCGAATGACTCTGGGATCGTCGTTCTTGCGTCTCGTGCCTCGGGGATGCTTCCTCAGCCTCACCACTCGATGTACGACGCATCCGCCGGATCCGATTTGCCCGATTCGGCCTTGGTGCGACCGTCCGACTTGGTATGTCCAGTTTCTCTTCCTGGCTCGACTAACCCTTCTAGGTTGCGTTTTGAGCTTTCCGCGTCGGCGTGGTGGATCTACAGGCTCGATGGGACGTTTTGGATGATTGCCGGATGGTCTGGGCGGCCTAGGTACGTCGTCCGTCTTGCGTTTGCGCCAGTTGTACTGACTCGCCTCTTCTTCAGCTAGCGAGTCCGTATCGACTCGTTTCGAGTCGTTACGCGCGCCGCTCGTTGCGCCGTCCTTGCCATACCCTCTCCCATCATATCCGACGCATTCCGCATCGTTTTGGTGCGGCGCTTTGCCCTCGGCGCCTCCCGTTTCGGCCAATTCGCCCAAATGGCCTCCTGGCCCAATATCTCGACTCGGCGACTTCGTATCGCCTACGCGCTGGTTCCTGACGTCCTCGGGACGTTCCTGGACACTGTGGGCTGCGTCTGCATCGTTTTGGTGCAGCGCTTCGGCCTCAACGTCTTCCGACCTGTCCTCCTCGCCTGGTTGGCCTCCTGGCCTCATATCTGGACTCGACGACTTCGTCCTGGCGAAGCGCTGCGTTTCGCGGCTTGTGGAGGGTCCTGGAGCACTGTGGGAGTGGCCTGGTATGACCGTTTCGTCGTCCGGCTCATCCGTCTTGTCTCGAGACCTCTTAGGTGCGTTTTCCTCGTCCCTTGGCTCTGCTCGTTCGTGCTTGTGTTCTGACGCTATTTGCAGCTTCTGCAGCCGATTTATGACGTCGTCGACACCTTCTGATGGTCCCGGCGTGACGCTTTCGTCACTGGTAGGTCCAACGTCGCAGCTCGCAACAT
>JBBPQV010000361.1:0-23490 GCA_038092675.1 Boletus rufocinnamomeus
CATGTGTATACACTCCTATCGCTCGGTACCCGGTCTCGAAACCCCCCGATCGAGGTCCGCCACACCATCAAGCTCGAGCTCAAGGTTCCAGTTCGGGATTAGGTTCGTGCCAGTGTATAAATTTTCTTTTTTGAAAATACCCCCCCACGTTCGACCTTGACGCCCCCCGGTGATTGACAGTACGATGGGTCGATGATGATGATGACCGTCGATGGGCATGATGACAGCAACGATAACCTTTGTTGATGTTCAGATGGCACAACCGGTCGGCTCGAGCGTCAAACCTTCCACACCTTGGGCTCTTTCGACGCCTCGATCTGGGCTCGGGGTGCTCGTGCGACGACGTAGACAGATTCGGTATTCGGTACCCACTACATATCGCACGACCCAGTATCCCGGGTCCGGAGACACCGGTAGCGATATCGGTATCGGCTTTGACAGCGGGCCCGACGTTCCTCCAAAGGTAGTAGCAAGGCTTACCGAGTGGGCTCTGACCACGGGAGTGGGTGGACGTGGACAGGTGAACGAACTGCGAGTCTGGGAGGACCCGGAGGAGGGGGGTACCCAGGGCAATCATCGTCGAAACTGCATCCGAGTTCCCGAATGCAGCACGGCGTCGAGGGAACAACGGACGCCGACAATCGGAAAAACGTGCGTGCCACACTTGGAATGAGCACTGACACTACGCCGTTTGTGCCCATCGAAAATTGGATATGGGGACTACTGAATTTGGATATCGAAACGGAATGCGTGATGATCGCAGCGGGGACATCCATGCCAATTGACCAAACAGCAAAACGATCTGGGCAATGGGCGACGTGTGCTTGGTGGAGATAGATACCAGTGCGTGTGTGTGTGATTCAGCGAGACACGATAAGCCCAGTGTTTGACCAAAACCAGAGTTAGAGAAAGATGATCATGATCACTGGCATGGTCATAACGCAAGACGCTAAAGATGGCTGTCGGAAGCCCGGGGAGCGGGTTCTGCACCTGAGCCGCATGTGTGGCCACATATGGATGGGTATGTCCATCTGCATCTGTGACCGTCCTTCCATGCTTGCGTTTCTTTCCCTTCCCCACATACCGTAGCGAGTAGTCCGCTGCTGTATCGAACGCGGCGCGTTTTCACAGCGGACCTCCAAATCGCTTGGGATTTGTCTGATGACAGTTTGGATCGCGATGATAATCGGCTTCCTAATCAGTTCGACGGCTCACACCAGCTGTACAAACCTGAGCTCGCTGTTTTTTTTCTTGACACGACCGTCGACCTATAACCGGCGAGTCTGGCAATCACCGTGTCGCATAAGACAGCTAGAGATACACGTGTTCGCTCTTGGTACTGCATATGGCAATCAGAGACATTTCATATATACGATACGGCAACTCGCTCGGTGGACCTGATCCTATCCCGTTCCGGCCCGGGACGGGTCAGGGTACACACCAATATTGCTGGGGATGGGCAAGGGAAGCAGGGAAGGCCGCTTGTAACCTGTGAGTCGTCACACACCAGAGAAGGGTATGAGAACGATGCCATGAAGTCCTTGCGCATGAAAAGATCATTACCAAACTCCAATAGTGACACACATTTCATGATCTATTTCCCATCTCCACTGTCTGGTTATCCTGTCATACATACGATACCGGATGCGATGGCACTTCCTGCCCTTTCGCTGTTCCTTCCTGATCGGCATTTTCGGGTAAAGCAAAATGAGAGAGACATAACGTTAGCGGAGTACGCGCGTTCTTTTGAGAACGCACGCTGGCACCTACAGTGGATGGCATTATCGGCTTAGAGTCTGCCCCGGGGAAAACCGAGATCCAGATCGATCTCCCCTTTGAAACAAAAGGTCAGACACAGGTGCATATCTGCACTGGATGCCATGCCGACATGGATGGCATCACATGCGTGCTGTGATACGCTATCAGCCTATGAACATACACGACCACCGGCTGCGGCTGCGTGCTGACAGAGGGAAAAGACGTGAGCACCCTATTTCTCAGGCATCTTGAACAACACGTGTTACGAGAGGAAGAATCCGAGAGAAGGCGCAAAAAGATGATCTCGGTATTCTTCCTCAGCGCTAGGGTATGACCAATTCCAGAAGGCAAGGGATGGGGAGGAGATAAGATTGGATCTGGCCAAGGGGCAACCGCGGGGTGTTATTTTTACTTATTGGGATCCATGGGCCTGAGCTGGGTTCGAGGCAGCGATGGGGCCAAGGGTATCCGCGTGTTGGAGCTGTCAACGCAATCTGGACATTCCCGGGACAGCACAAATCTATCCGAAAGCTCGAGTTCAACGCTCGTCTGCGTCGACTGAGCTCGATGGACAGTTTGAGGCGAGTCCGAGTCCAACCGAAAGAGAGGACATTCAGACTTGTTTGCCAAACGCCCGGGAACCAAACAACGCCGCGTGGGGAGGATTAATTGCCCCGCGGTTTCGAAACCCAGTGCTTGCGAAGTTGAAGAACTTTCATGTTGTTCTGTATTTTTTCCCATGAACGTCGATCCTAGCGCACTAACCCAGATTATTTATCTTCACGCCTGCCGTCAACGTGCCGCCCAGCCCCACCTCGGAGTATGACCCCGGTGAAGACACGATATGTTCTTTGCACTGTCACAACAGGGGTTCCGAGATAGACCCAAGGGTAATACGGGATGAAGAAGCCAAGAACCGGGGAAGGGGAAGGGGAGAAGGGAAGACCCTGAAGGCTGAAGGCCTTCCGAGTCGTGAGTACGTAACTGGGGGAAATGTACGTGTACTAGGTGATACGCCCAACGCAATGTCCTACCTTCGAAACCCCGATTATAATCGATTATCGTGCAGATGAACGGACACGATCGACGATACGGCGCGCCGCCCTGCTTTCATCACACTGGAAGGATGACATTCGCGTAAAGCGCACCCATCAAAACAGCGGCGGATGGCGTCGATTCTCCGCAGTGCGTCATGGCGGTTGGGTGGGTGATTTGCTGCCTTTCTTCGATACGCCCCGAAAGCCTCGGGCGTAAAACTATATCCATCTCAGACCAAGCTCATGTACATCCATCCTGGTGCCGGACGTGATCCGACCTATTCCGTCTCCTTCCGCGTGCGGTCCAACCCCGCACCGCCTTCCTCTGCACTGTCACTTTCGCATTTCATTCCTGCATTCTTCATACTCATATCTTCGTAGTCCATGCTTCGCATTCACGATTCTAAAGCTAAGCTTGTTTCGAACGATGTGTGACGAACGATGTCGACTGAAAAAAAAAAGGCTTTGGGTCCGCTTCTGTATCACGTTGTTCTGCCAACCGGGCAGCCTCCTGGAAGCCCGTCATGATCCTACAGCTTGGGACTTGTTGCCTGCGGTCATGTGTGGACTTGCATTGTCTTGAGCAAGACAATGCAAATGGAGCGGACCGGCACAGACTGGCACCCACAAACCGTATCCAGGATTCCTGTCTATTGTCCCTCGCCTCTGCTGTCGTTACACTGGTTGTTGTTCGAATCGTCCATCCGTGTACGTAACTACGCTACCACGTTGAATCCGCGTTGCTGTCCCGCTTTGCAAGCCACTTAATGACAAGAGCGGTATTAGGCAAGCGCAGGGGAGAATAGGCGTAACGAGAGAGCAAGGCCTTCTATAATATCCCGGTCCGCGCGCCCCCCCTGAGATATCTTTTCGCGAATTCCTCCCACAGCGTGGCCAATCTTGATCCACGCTATCTTCATTCCATATTCACGCCCTTCCAGAGGAAAGAGAGCAATTTAGCATCAACACGTTGCCTTGGCCGTGACAGGCAACCCGGCATCGTCATTTCTTCCACCAAGCCAACTCGGGCAGGTGGTTCTATACAGCCACCGCGTCCGAGGTAAATACCCGCCCCAGTCCATCCTCTTCCCCTCCCTCACTTGTCTTCCCATTCACCATGTTTCCTCCATCAATCCTCTCATCACCCGCACTCTCCACTGCCAGCCGTCTCTCGGACGGGAGCAGTCGACACTCTGATCAAGGTCACCCCTTCTCCCGGACGAAAAGCCAAACCGACTTCGAGATCGAACGTCCCCATAAAAGTGCCACCAGCGTCCCCAAACGACCGTCCGCACGGAGACAAAAGTCAGATTATGCAGCCGAACACGCATTCCGTGCGAGCGTTTCGCGCTTCCTCGCTGCCAAGGCACGACCCTTTACCGCATCTGGCCGCATCCCCCTCGACCCCTCCGCACTCGTCCTCTTCTTCCGCTCAAAGGTGCGTCCCCTCCCAACCAAGGTTGTGCGACGACATATTGAAATCGTGGATGCCACAACAGAGTGGTATCACCCATTCGCTCGATTTCCCTATTGATGTAGATTATGACACGCCGCCAGCGCTGGACGTCTTGATCGCGGCATGTCGACCTCATCAAACGGCAGGAATCAACGTCTACCCCGATCGTGACTCGCTCTTTTACCCACCCAACCTCCCTCTCACTGCCACACTCGAGATCGCGAACCACCCCATCCTCGACGCGGTGCGCAACGCGCTATTTCCGAATCTGCCCGTCGGCCACTACCTCATCACGGTACGGGATCGACTGGAGGTGATGACGAGCGGGTGTCGGATGTCTCCACAACCACGCACGTTGCGGAATGATGGGCGGGTGGCCACGATCGTGGTCGCCCTCCCCGTGCAATACCGTGGTGGTGGCTTGATCGTCCGCGCCGGCGACGGCGCCGAAGAGAAATTCTTTGGAGGTGGTAAACCCCAAGAGGTCGAATGGACCGCCTTCCTCGCCGAATGCGAGTACGAAGTCGATACCATCCAACAGGGGTGTCGGATGAGCATCTCGTTTGCGGTGCACCTCAAGACGTACGGGCCCTCAGTGGACCCCCTCATTACGCCGAGCGAACACTATCTGGATATGTTGTCCCCTGTGTTGAGCTTGTCGCGTGGGCGAAAAGTGGCGTTTTACCTCACGCAGGAGTATGGTGTGAATCCAGCCGATGCAATAGCCGAGTCGTTGGTACCACATGTACGTCCGTTTCAAATCTGCGTTCCTGCATCGCGCCTGGCCGCCTTGCCTCGCCTTGCGCTTTGGCGGGGGTGCTGTGCAATGCGGTGCAGCGTAATCGGTGAAAGAGCGTGAGCTGACGACATCCCGATTACCAGTTGAAAGGGAGCGATTCGCTCTTGTACCACGCCCTCAAGTTGTACAAGCTCGCACCAGAGCTTCACTGGGCTGCAGGGGGATATATCTGGCCCATCGACCGCACAGTCGAATGTGGTAGCGACGCCCTTGCCGAATCGCCCACGGCCGCCGCCATGATGCCCTTTTCCACACCCTACAGCTCGCCCTCCAAACGCAACGTGCCCATACCAGTACGACCGATGAGTTACTATGGCGATCCCGCCGAAGACGAAGAACTCGATACGATGCGGACCGATGCGGATTTGATTCGTTCACGGGTAGAAGAGTCTGGTGCGATCGCGTTGGCGGACGCGGAAATATCCATATTGTCGGATTGGGCGCCTGGACCGATGACCAAGGAAAGGGTATATTTCGCTTTGGGCGGGGAGCTGGAAAAGTTGATCGTAAACGTGTTGATGGTCACGTTTATCCCATGAGCGCGGTCTCGTCCTTTTCGTGTTCGGTGCTGTGAGACGCGATGACCCAGGTGGACTGTCTCTATTCTTCTCCTTCGCTTTGGTCTCGGCTATACTATTAGTGATACGTTACCATCTGTAATACCGTCGCGTTTGTACGAAAACCCAAAACAAAAAGGAAATATGGGCAAAAAGAAATCAAACATGGATGCAGCGGATGTCCGTCGTGAGACAAACCCTCGTTCGGTCATTCCCACTTGGTGATATCGTCATTCGATCTCCGATTGAATCACTATTTTGCTTCCGCTTCACCCTCCGAGTCTTTGCTTGCTGAGCATGCAGGATGATGAGGTTGGCTTTGGAGTTGGTTCTGGCTGGGGTTAGGGAGCCAAGACTGGATGACCATCCAGCGTGAATTGCACTCCCGAGGGCCATTCAGTACTGTGATCACCCTCCTGTGCAGGTTTGGATGGGTGGTCGGGGCGTGCGTTCATTTCCGTTTCACTCGTTGATTGGCATTTGGACTCGGGAGTTGGTGGTCACCGAATGCGTCATTTTACCCTTTTCAAGCAAAGTCCATTCATCGAATCGTTTTTCCAGCCCAGGATTGGATTTCGAAAAGTAATGCAGAGTACTTGCTGTATTATCACTCAGACGCACCGCCGACAACTTGGGGAGATGACGTGTAACATGTCTGGATTGATCGGATGGAACTATCGCGACGCAACTGGGTCATTCGGGACGTCATGGAGGAACTCAGCGAAGGTATGTAACTAGGCGACCAGGTCGTTTTGGACGTCACAAAAGTAATTCAACCACCTGGGGATGTACGCTTAAATACGTGAGCATAATGGGGGTTGCTGTGTGTCATCTACCCTCATCTACCCCGGATCAACTAGGGGTCGTGGATGTTCTTTGTCCATGTGCATGAGTACAAAGTCACAGGCACTCGCGGTCCTCTGACCCCGCCTAGAATCTCCAGAGTATCATACAGAAGGGGATAGGAATGTGGAAGCGAAATGACACTCGTATCCACGTCCACGCGAGAAACGATCAGAAGACAATAGGGCGTTTTATGTACAGTACAGCATTGCATGTTTAACTTGGGGTCCATCCGGTTTACCGCTTCCCTCTCCACAATCTCCGTATTAGCACTGACGCCGAACAGCGCCTTTTGGGAGAGCGCTTGACCGATGGCGATGTTGGATTGCCCCCATGACGTTGCTGTCATCCTGCCCATTGAATTGTTCATTGTCTATGTCCATATTTGATCCGCGTCAGATCAACGCGTGCAGTAGATACGATATGACACATGCGCATTGCGCATAGCCAGGCTGGCCTACTCAGAGCCGAGAAAACCTGTGAACGCAGTGGACCAGTGTGTGGTGCTGGTAGATCCGGACTGCTTGCCAGCCGACTAAGAACCGGTTTCTCCTATCGCCGTTCACACAAGCGTTCACAGCCAGGTGCAGCACGTTGTCGCATGTTCAGGACTTTTTTCACTGGATCTCAAGGCCTAACTTACTTCCTCACAGGTTCATACTCTGGTTTGAGATCCGGAATCAGAATACGAACAACATGGCATGCCTGAGCCGTCTCTTTTCGTCATAGGATTTTGGCAGTGCATTTGGTGAACCGTAAGATGTTCCATGACGGAGTCAGGTCACGGTTTGCGCGACCTCCGCCGCCTTCGAATCCTCATGGTACTTACTAAAAGATGTTTAACATTCTCGTTTGTCACAGCGGTTCTTTCCATTGTTCAGCGTTCCGTTTGCAACGGGACCCCATGGTGATACACATGTCGTTATGGTCAGGCACCGTTCCTCACTTTTTTTTTATTGAATCCCTTGTTTGGACTACTTGCAACTTTCAGATCGCCACTGTCAATTCCGCTCGCCTCTTGCCCGTGTCCTAGGTCCGCCGATTATCAGATTCGGACGGGACAGGGCACATAACTTATACCAAGTCAGGACACTCCTGGCGGAGCATGATGTGGCAATCTGGAACGTATTGAGTGTTTGTGAGAAGATCGACAAGTTCCGCATTTCCACCAGATGATGGTGTACGTCCACCTCCCTCACTGCTCTGGTTTACACAGGCTCACTAACAACGGTTAGCAGTCAACTGGCAGACCTCGACTGGCCAACACCAACGAACATTGTGTAGTGGCTGTCATCACACTAAGTAAGGATCGTGTCTCAGACGTCCGGACTAGCAAACATCCGCATCGATCTGATCGGGTCGAGGGATGTCGAGGCGCTAGTCGGAGGCGCAGGTGAGTGTCTCATTACCGCCTAGCGAGTTGCTCGTGATGCGCAGTAAGGTCCTGTTCGTAAAAGCACCAAGTATTCGTCATCCTTTCCCGTATTCCATGGTACTGATCCAAGTTCGCTCACATTGACTTCTACGGAAGCCCTTGGGCGTTCGATTGATAATTACTCGTTTTTCCGTTTTGAAGACGCTGTGCGCCTTGTGTCCATCATCCGTCGGTGAACTCGGTTGATCTGATTGGGTTGGGTGATCAGATGTTCCGATGCATCCATCTGCTAAACGTCACCACAGTCCTCATTCATAGATGTCACTTGTATCTAAGGCACTACCTACCCTGATCCCCGACTATCTGTCGTCCATCGCGCTGCCAAACAGGCTTTCTTAGAGGATGCGCAGGAACTGTCGTCGTATGTCAGATATCTCGTCCGGTTTCTGTTAGAATATGCAGCTGACCCCGGAACGACGTTTCCTAGCCTGTATCATTCTGGGCAAGCTCGACGAGATGAACAAAGACTGTGGGATGGAATGTGGCGATCAGAACCCCGATCAAACAACAGAAGACTTCACAAAGAAAGTGAAGGAGAAATCAAGAGATTCAGATCGAGAAGAATTCGCGTGCTGATCGACGGAATCCTAGTCCAAGGGTATCTGCATTGGTGCGAGTCTCATGTTACGGTCCGTGTAAGCTTTCAAGATCATTCATCGTCTTCGTGAACTACCGTGCACTGCATTAACCTACTCGCTGAACTGTAACTCGCTCAAAGTGATCGTAGACGCAGCCCCTTTGTCTTCGAAAATGTTTGCATCCACCCACGCCCTATTCCATGACCACCTCTCCTCCGACCCTGCCATCTCCTAGATCTCGCATCCCGTCATCGCCTTCCGCCGCCTGCTGTGCCGAGCTGGTGTTACCTCCTACCAACTGCATCTCTACGTCCCCTTCCGTGATACCCAAGGTCCCTGGATCTGTGAATCTGATCGAAGACATGCCCGGGACTCTGGAAGACAAACCGAATCCACTGTCAATCCCCATATCCTGCCCACCAAGGACGTTGCGTAGGTGCAGCTCTCGCACGTTCATGATGAACCGAGGGGGGAGGGTAACCACCAAGACGAGCAAGAACATGTTCATCGCAGATCCAGCCATGTTCTGCCCGAACTCGAGCACGTACACCAGATGACTGCGTTATTGAAAGTTAACGAGGTCAGTTTGTGGTTGCATTCAGACGGGATGGCAGTGTGAACGAGAACGTGAAACAAAGGCGAGGGAACATACACGATGAAGTAAAGAATACCCTCCTTGACGAGAATATTGAGGTATCGGTTGGCTTGCCACCGCCCGGTTGCCTTATATGTTTGGAACGATTCCATACCAAAGCGGACGACGGCAAGAATAAGCATGAGAGCAGCGAAAGGAAGCTGAGGAATAAACTTATATACACCATACCAGGATGTCGTGGGGGATGTCGTGATGTATGTTGCTTTGCAAAACGACATATTGAGCACCTGAGGCTTAGTCACTGTGGGGAGGGCGAGGTGCCAGTGAGGATGATGATCTCTTCAATAAAAGCGGTCGATGCGCACTTGACAAGTAGGTGTCTGTATTGTTGAAGGATGCTGTAGAAACAGCATAATGGATAATCGTAGCCGCATAAAGCACAAGGAGCACACCCAGGACAATCCTGGATCGATTGTACATTGCATACACACGTAGGACCATCACGACTGATTGACGCCAACACGCTGTGTCATTTAGATGGTACATAGAGCATAGTAACACTTACTGTCTGCAGCAGCAAGGAATGTGATGAGTATCCAACAGGCTACGAGGAGGAGTACGGTGCCTTGCGATTCATGAGTTGAGTTTTTGTGTGTCAGATAGCTTAGGGACACCGCTTACACCTATACAATTGTTGTTAATGATTGCGCATATGAGCGGGTACAACAAAAAAACCTACGTCTATTTGATTGAGTATTTTCGTTAGGAAGGAGTATACTAGGATACGAGAGAAAACTTACCCAAGTGGGGCCAGGAACGAAAGTACTTCCGTCTTTCAAAGAACTGTAAGTAACTTCCCACCGGTAGCCCGGCGTAGTACATACAGAGTGCGTCAATCCTGTGTGAAGCGCTAAAATTCAGTCCTCTTATGCTCTAGTCATCACTCAGGATGCCTTACAAGACGACAGTAAGCCCTAAGTAACGAACCTTCTAAATGGGTCAAAGTCGGTTTGTATTCGGGATACTGAATACGCACAAGAATGAACATTGCAGATACAAAAGTCCAGGACCTATTCTGCGAATATGTGGTCAGAGTCGCGCATTGTGTGCATCGAGGCTCGCCAACCCAGATATGCTTTATCTGCGAAGATGGTCAGAAAAAAAATTCTATCAAGGAAAATGGAAATAGAAAATACCTCTTTCGGAAAGGTGATGACTGAATTCGAAGGCAGATTTGGGATTGAGTTTGAAAGGTGGTGATCAACACGTACCACTCACTGTAATCATATACGACAGCCGTGGCCATCACGACTGCAATGTCGATGAGACTAGATCACTCCAATGGTGAGCATCCTCACCGCCTGTGTAATTATTGACTTGCAACTGTTCCACGATAGCTTGTACGTCGGAAGACATGGCAGGTACAAGAAAAACAGCAATGGATGACAGTTTAACAAGAAACAAAGTTTGAGAGTCGAGGAGAGGGAGGTTGCCAGTGGTTCTGCCTTATGTTCCCGGGGCCTTGGCAGTTATGTCTTCTACCCGGTGTATTAAGTATTGCTTCAAGCTTCGTTTGGAACAAAGAGTGACGTGTGATCATTGATCAATATCTGATCCTCTAGTGTTCGACAAACACGCGAAACAAGATGGAAGGGTGGTGGCAAAACACTGTGTGTGTGTCTTCGCCGCCGCGCAGAGAACAAAGTCGCTGTGTATACGGCACGGGAAGCTTGCGGTCAAAATATTGAAACATGGATTTCTTTTAGGGCCATGATCATATCCTATGGCCTTCGGTGGGAAGTAAGAAGCCTTGAAGCTGTGGCACTAAAACCATCTTTGCAGTGCTTCGCTTATCGCGGCTCTTTGTTTATCGATGTAGCGCCTATTTTTTACGGCTACTGTGGAGTTTAGATCGGACCAGGACTAGTGCTTCGGATTAGTCGCATCATGACGAGTGCTTCACAGCGCTGATAATCAGTGTTGCGATAGGCTCTCATTTCTTGCCCCAATGGTATCATGCTCACTCACTCTCAGCTCCTCGAGGTATGCATTGAACGATGCCTAGATCAGAGTTTGCACGACCCCAGGAAGTTGTTCCGTGAGGTCTGTGTCCAGAGTTGACGTCTCACATGCAACAATATCCCGCACATTCCATGTGTGCCAGGTTGACTTGCAAGACGGTAAGCTGTTTGTACATCAGTAAAGCCCTGAGCTAATCCAACCAGTTTACACAATCAGCCTTAGAACGAAGTGAGGAAAGTAATGCAAGATACAAGTTATGAATAGGGAGCTTGTATACTGCACAACAGCTTGCTTTTGAAGATGAAACGCATTTCAACAAGTTTACGGCACGACGTCCATATGGTTGGACTCCGAGTAGTTCACAATCCCACAGAAAAGAATTCTTCAGAATACCGATATATATATATATAGAATCTCATGGAACCTTGCTCTAGAGTGTCAATTTGGAGGAGTCTCGACCGTCGAGCATAGGAATTGCATGATCCTAGATACTTGCCTAACCCAGAAAAAAAGGCCTGGATTTTCAAATTAAATCTCCCCTTTCTTTCTACTCATAAATGAGGTGGCGCGAGCTACATCGATAAACGAAACGCTGTATGATTTTTCCTTGCCATGGCACATCGCTAGTAGCTGTATATCCTTGGCAGATATCGATCGTATACGTATTAGTGCATCTAGATATAGTGGGCAGTTACGCCCATCGGCCCCATCCTACTTTGTTGCCTAATTAGGTAAATAGTTAGGAAATATTATCGGTCTTTGAACTTACATAATTTTGAGCGCCGCTGGTTGAACCTGAAACAGTGGTGACAGCATTCCTGCCATCCATTTATAAGTTCGAGGCGCTACTACGTACGGATCAGAAATGCCAGAGGGGCGCCTTTTGCTACTCATTTGGACACTGACCCTCATCAACACTCTTCCCCGGGCCACGCACGCACTCAGCGAGGTACTTCGTAACGTAGAGAGGAATCACGGTACATACATCTTTGCTACCCTTGCCCATCAAGGATTAGCATGGTCAACTGGAATCGTCCACATGTCGCCAACGCTCTGCGTGAGTGATGGTCTTGCAACTAATCCCAGGTCGGAACCTCCCACTGGTCCCATGTTTTCACCAGGACACGAACCATGGAAAGAATCCGACCGCGAACCGTGGTCCGTGGAGGGTATCGTCCCAAGACACTATCTGAGAGTAGCTAAATCGTGGATTCAACAAGGAACCAGACACCGAACTGAACTGGGAACTTGAACGCGAGATAAAAGAAACAAAGCAGCCCGAACGCTCACGAAAGCCTTCCGTCGATCGCAATTAATGCGTGAATGGCTGTGGCAACACCCATGCGTGACGCCATAGGTGCCGCATATTCCCCATGTCCGAGTCGCGGAACCGTGTGTGTTGACTCATCGAGCTGACTTGTTGCTACCATCCCCCTGGTACTGCGACTCTGACGATGTGTGGGTTTGCGCAAGACCCCGCAAAGAAGTTGAACGAGAAACCATGCCAGGATCCCAATTGGGGAGAATTCGCATGCTGATCGACAGAGTCCTTGTCCAAGGGTATCTGGATTTGTATAGATCCCATGTTGTAGTCCGTGTAAGCTGTCGAGACCATCCGTCTTCTTCGCGAACCACCCTCTGTTGCATCAAGTACTCGCTGAGCTGTACTTGACAGTTTCCCCCAATCATCTCCATGCGACATTATTCATTCATTCCAAGTGATCGCACACGCAGCCCCTCCGTTTCGGAGATGTTTGCATCCACTCACATCCTACTCCATGGCCTCTCCTCCGACGGTACCACCTCCTAGATCTAACAATTCGTCATCACCTTCCACCGTCTCCTCCACCGAGTTAGTGTCCCTACAGGCTACCAACCGCATCTCTATGTCTCCTGTAATACCCAAGGTTCCTGGATCTGTGATTACAACCGAAGGCACGCCCAGGACTCGAGAAGACAAACCAAATCCACTGTCGATCCCCATATCCCGCCTACTGCGTTCGTGCAACTCTCGCACGTTCATGATGAACCGAGGAGAGAGGACGAACGTCAAGATGTAGGTGAACATCTCCACCACAAATCCAGCCACGTTCTGCCCGAAGCTGATACTGTAGAGCAAATGACTGCGTTATCGAAAGTTGACGAGATCAATTAGTGGTTTGCGTTTAGATGGGATGGCAGAGTGAACGAGAAAGTGGAGCAAAGGCGAGGGAACGTACACGACGAAATAAAGAATACCCTCCTTGACGAGAAGATTGAGGTATCGGTTGACTTGCCACTGCTTGGTCACCTTGTATGTTTGATACGATTCCGCACAAAAGCGGGCGACGACAAGAATAAGCATGAAGCCAGCGAGAATAAGCCGAGGAATAAGCTTATATACACCAAGCTTGGATGACGTGGTGTATGTCGGATTGCAAAACGACATGTTGAGCACCTGAGGAGTAGTCACTGTGGGGAGGGGGAAGTAAGTATCATCGCTTCAATTAAGCGGGCGATGCGTACTTGACAAGGCGTGATGGTTGTTGTAGTATGCCGTAGAAACAACATAAAGGATAATCATAACCACATAAGACACAAGAAGCACACCCAGGACGATCCTGGATTGATTATACATTGCATACACACGTAGGATCATCACGACTGGTTGACACACACACGGTTTGTCATTTATATGGCACATAGAGCATATGACCACTCACTATCGGCAGCAGCAAGGAATATAACGAATGCCCAATAGCCCACGATGAGGAGTACGGTGCCTTGCGATTCATGAGTTGATTTTTTTTATGTGTCAGATGACTTAGGAACGCCGCTTACACCTATACAATTGTTGTTAATGATTGCGCATATAAGCGGGAAGAACGAAAAAAAAACCTACGTCTATTTGATTGAGTATTTTCGTCAAGCAAGGAATATACTAGGATACAAGAAAATTTTTACCAAAGTGGGGCCGGGCACGAAAGTACTTCCGTCTTTCAAAGAACTGTAAGTAAGTTCCCGCCGGGGGCCTGGCATAGTACATACAGAGTGCGTCAATCCTGTATGAAGCGCTAAGGTTTAGCCCTCTTACGCTCTAGCCATCGTTCAGGATGACTTACAAGACGACAGTAAGTCCTATATAACGAACCTTCTAAATGGGTCAGAGTTGGTTTATATTCGGGATACTGAATACACACAAGAATGAACATTGCAGACACAAAAGTCCAGGACCTATTCTGCGAACATGTGGTCAGAGTCGCGCATTGTGTGCATTCATCGAGGCTCGCCAACCCAAATATGCTTTATCTGCGAAGATGGTCATAAAGAAGTTCCATCAAGGAAAATGGAAAATAGAAAAATACCTCTTTCGGAAAAGTGATGACTGAATTCAGAAGCAGATTCGGGAATGAGTTTGGGGGGTGGTGATCAACATGTACCACTCACTGTAATCATATACGACAGCCGTGACAACCACAACTGCACAGTCGATGAGACTAGATCACTCCAATGGTGAGCATCCTCACCGGATACGTAATTATTGATTTGCAACTGTTCCGCGATAGCTTGTGCATCGGAAGACATAGGAGGTACAAGAGAAACAGCAATGGATGACGGTTTAACAAGAAACAAAGCTTGAGAGTCGAGGAGAGAGGTTGCTAGTGGTTCGGTCTTAGGCTCCCCTAGCCCTGGCAGTTATATCTTCTACCTGTTGTATTGAATATTTCTTCAAGACTCATTTGAAACAACGAGTGATGCATGACTGGTCTGATCCTCCAACATTCGACAAACACGCGATACAGGACGGAGGGGTGGTGGCAGAACACGGTGTCAGAGCGTCTCCGTTGCCGCACATAGAACAAAGCCGTTGTGTATACAGCACGGGATGTTTGCGGTCAAAAATTTGCAACGTGGTTTTCATCTAGGATCATGATCATACCCTATGACCTGTGGTAGGAAGCAAGAAGCCCTCAAGGTGTGACACCAGAGCAGAACCATCTCTGAGGTTATGACGGTCCTGACAATCTCCGAGGGTCCAAGTCGGGAGTCACGAGCGGTGTTGTAGCCACACGAAAGGATCCAGAGATGAGAATGGCAGCGTCGTTTGCGCCGGGAGGGCGTTGGGACCCGTGGCGCGTGACTCGAAGCGGGATGGCTGACTTGTTGACGTTGGTCGACGGGGCAGTCGACTCGCTTGGGACGCGAGGAAACGAAGCCAATGGTCTTCAAGCTTCAAAGCTTTAAGGACCGTTGGTGGAAGAGTATATTGCCCTATGTGAAAGATAGTTAATGTTCAACGTCAACTCCGTAGTGTGCACGCGTAATCCTGCTTAGTCAGCCGGTTACAGGTTAACAGCTACCACTTGAGGCCAGCATGGCCAACTGGAATCGTCCACGAGTCGCCAACGCTCCGCATGACCGGTTAGAACATCTCACCGATCCCATGTTTCCACTAGGACACGAACCATGGAAAGAACCCGGCCGCGAACCGCGGAGGGTATCATCCCACGATACTATCTGAGCAGCCAGATTGTGGATTCAACAAGGAACCAGACACCGAGCTGAACTGGGAACTTGAACGCGAACCAGAAAAACAAAAGGCAGTCCGAACGCGAACGAATTCATTACCAAGTGATCGTATACGCAGCCGCTTTGTCTTCAAAAGTGTTTGCATCCACTCACATCCTACTCCATGGCCTCTCCTCCGACGGTACCACCTCCTAGATCTCGCATCTCGTCATCGCCTTCCGCCACTTCCTGTGCATAAACCCACGTTGGCAAACACCATCTCCGACATCGCTTTGAGTCCGATAAGTACGCTGCGCCACATTGAAGCCACAATTCAGTTGGACCCTGTATCGATCTCTCCCGCGTTCGCTGTCGAGACGGATGACCAACAATCCGGAAACGTCGCCACAGAGAGTTAACGCTGGATTGGATTTTCGGCTGGCATGATTGCACCAGCGATGTCAACGAGTGCGTTTAATAGTTTCAGGAAGTGATGACTGAGCATGTTCTATGTCTTTGTGTAAGAAGATTTGGGGACAGAACGCAGTGGAGAGGAGCGCAAACAACGAGGAAAAAAATACATAAGAAATCGAGGATAAGGCGGAAGATCGACGAGGAAGTGGAACACCCCGATAAAGCAGAGGATGCCTTCCCTTGATAAGCAGGCTTGCGTACCTGTTCAGTTGTCATCGCTTCGTCGGCCTGTACATATGAAGCGACTTTCACATTCCGAGCAACTCAGCACTTGGTGGTACCACGTGGGTGGATGACCCAAGTGCAGCCTTCCCGTGGAAACTGTTAGCTAGGAAAGAAAGGAACCGTGTTCCCAAACTTGAAACTGGCAACAGCACCTCTATCGAAAAGGTGAGGACCGACAACAGGCAAGTCACTCCGGCATGAGGTAAAGCGTGCACATATCACTGTGATCATATCCGATCGCAGAAGCAACTGCAACTACATATAGTGATACAATATGAATATCGACCGCAATTATAACTGGAAGACCGAATATTATTATATAGTTTGCGATTAGAGGCGGTGGACCATGGAGTGACCAAACGGCTGAGTATTCACCCGTCTAGTAATTATTTAAGTAATAAGCATCCTCAATGTTTCAACTTGAATGCTTATCAGTACGAATGTCCATGACGGCACAAATGGCCCTTGAAGCCTAAGTTCTGGGATACGAACTAGAATATGAAGCATGTCACCCACGAGCCTTGAACCGGTAACAGTATGAGCCACTAATCATCTGTTTCATATCAACAGTGGCGCCGCGCGCATTACCCAAAAACGCATGGTCGACTGGCGCAAATGGTTGCGAACGAAGGCACAGCAGGGCACTGGTAACACGGTACCAATGTTCAATCAAATAATATCACCGATGTCAGCATGAAACACCGGTGAGGCCGCAAGAAGCGTCCCTGCTCGCTGTGCAAGTATGCTCCCGAGAGCGTTCGAGCCTGAGAGAATCAATCACTCAATCGACATTGACGTGACTCATGTGACATGCGGTCAGACTAGAGTGCTGGTCCAGCGCATGGAATGTCCATTGTCCACAAGGGTGGGGACTGGACAACTTGAAAGGCCAGGGGATGAATTTGTATGCGGACAGGAGTGCGGACGGAAGTTACCGTTTGCGACTGGATTCTTTGGTTGCGAGGGCCGCGTACCGGGCGATCTCCCTGACTGCGGAATCGGGAATTGCCAAGAAGATCGGCTCGGGCTCAGAGATGAAATTGGCTATGAACTGGGTGGTTCAAGCTGGGGGTAAAGGGTTATCACTTCAGCCTATCTGATGACAACCAAGTACGGAATGGAAGTTGTAGTAACACCTCGAAAGTGACCATCATCAATTTGTGCATGCGTTTCTCCACTCTGGACCTAGTGTTGAGTCACTGGCACGTGACGCACTGGGTCACAATCAGAAATGTGAGCCTCCGCTGGATTACATGTGTCATATATACTGTATGTAGCCATTGAGGAAGAGTCTAATCTGTACATCCTTCGCAAGTGTGTACACATCTCGCGGATTGTCACTAATGTTTCGGGTCGGTATTGCTTTCCATCAACACCATCTCTACGTCTCCTCCTATGATACCCAAGGTCCCCGAGTTTGCGAATCCGATCGAAGGCACGCCCGGGACTCGGGAAGACAAACCGAATTCACTGTCGATTCCCGTCTCCCGACCAAGGTTGACGTTGCGTTGGTGCAATTCTCGCACGTTCATGATGAACCGAGGGGAGAGGATAAACATCAAGATGAACATGAACATGTCCATCAGAAATCCAGCCATGTTCTGCCCGAGGTTGATGCAGTATAGCAAATGACTGCATTATCGAAAGTTGACGAGATCAGTTTGTGGTTCATATTCAGATGGGACGACGGTGTGAACGAGAATGTGGAGCAAAGGCGAGGGAACATACACGACGAAGTAAAGAATACCCTCCTTGACGAGAAGATTGAGGTATCGGTTGACTTGCCATTGCTTGGTCACCTTGTATGTTTGATACGACTCCGCACAGAAGCGGGCGACGATAAGAATAAGCATGAGGGCGGCGAGAATAAGCCGAGGAATAAGCTTATATACGCCAAAATTGGACGACGTGGTGGGTATCGGATTGCAAAACGACATATTGAGCACCTGAGGATTAGTCACTGTGGGGAAGGTGAAGTGAGAATGATCGCTTCAATTAAAGCGGTCGATGCGTACTTGACAGGGTGTGAGGGTTGTTGTAGTATGCCGCAGAAGCAGCATAAAGGATAATCATAACTGCATAAAACACAAGGAGCACACCCAGGACGATCCTGGATTGATTGTACATTGCATATACACGTAGGATCATCACGACTGATTGACACAAGTATGGTTTGTCATTTAGATGGTACGTAGAGCATAGGATCACTTACTATCGGCAGCAGCAAGGAACATGATGAATGTCCAAGTGGATACGAGTAGAAGTACCGTGCCTTTTGATTCATGAGTTGATTATTATGTGTCAGATGGTTGAGCGACACCGCTTACACCTATACAATTGTTGTCAAGGATTGCACATATGAGCGGGTACAAAAAACACCTACGTCTATTTGATAGAGTATTTTCGTCAGGAAGGAATATATTGGGATACGAGAGATAACTTACCAATGTGGGGCCAGGAATGAAAGTGCTTCCGTCTTTCAAAGCATTGTAAGTGACTTCCCACCAGTGGCCTGGCGCAGTACATACAGAATCCATAAATCCTGTGTGAAGCAGTAAGGTTCAGTCCTCTAACGCTCTAACCATCATTCAGGATGACTTGCATGACGAGAGTAAGCCCTACGTAGCGAACCTTCCACATGGGTCAGAGTCGGTTTGTATTTGGATACTGAATACGCACAAGAATGAACATTGCAGATACAAAAGTCCAGGACCTATTCTGTGGAGATGTAGTCAGGGCCGCACATCGTGTGCATTCATCGAGGCTCGCCAACCCAGATATACTTTATCTGCGAGGATGGTCAGAAAGAAATTCTGTCAATGAAAATGAAAAATAGAAAAATACCTCTTGCGGAAAGGTGATGACTGAATGCGAAAGTAGGTTTGGGAACGAGTTTGGAGGGTGGTGATCAACATGTATCACTCACTGTAATCATATACGACAGCCGTGGCAATCACGACTGCAATGTCGATGAGACTATATCACTCCAATGTTGAGCATCCTCACCAGATACGTAATTATTGAGTTGCAACGCTTCCACGATAGCTTGTAAATCGGAAGACATGTTCTCGGGGTATGTTTTGGAGAATGGGCGGCGGAATGACGAAGGGCGAAACTTTGACAGGCCAAAGGGACAGCAGTTGTAGCTGCTTAGTTAAATATGCCCATGCAGGGCCGACCCTTTCCGCTGCAGCGTGACGATTTCAACCAAGGGACAAGGGGTACAACCGTCAGCATATAAATGGAGGGACGAAATGGATTATTGACACACCACCATCGAGAAGCATGACTACGTGCGGTGCGTGAAGAAAACAACCGCTGATCTGTCGCTTAGTAATGGGCCCTGAGCAGTTCACGACTCGGCCAGCGAGATGTCATAGTCTCGCCAGCCGTGTTGCAATTGCCACTAAGTACTTCGTAGAGTCCGCATCAGCTCCTAGTTGCGCCACTGCCAGTGATCCGACCCGTCATTCCTCGCAACCCTACAAGGGAGTCGTACGACTGGATTTGCTGGTCAGGAGTGCACTGCAGTGTTTAAAAAACCACCGGCACACACCACGCGCCCGTTATGATTGCCACAAGCTTTCGAAGCAAGAACGTTACGCCGTTTCCAGAATGAGGGTTGCAATCGGTAGCGACACCTCGGGCACGACCGGATATGCATCCGATGAATTTGAATGACTTATATGGTCCGATTCATCACAGGCGGAATATGCTATTGGATAAGTAGTCGATATATTTAATATGTTCAAACAACTTACTATCCTATGCTGCCCGAGGTGTGAGATGGACTCAATGCTGCTCTGTCTTTCAAAGTCACGTACATGCTTGTTTGTTCTCAGGCAAGGGACGTGTATCGAGAAGCATAGCCACCCAGTTCGGAAGTTTCATACTACTGTGGGAGAAAGCTCAGCTTAGAAGTTATCCTTTCACAAAATCGTCATATTCACATCTGCCCATCCCCGCGAGGACGAGGCACCGCTACTGGGGTGTACCACAGATCCCCCAGCGCCATGTCCAGAGGAACGTCATTACACTATGGAATCATCTGAGTCCCCAGGGCCTTCCAGCATTAAAAAGTGACCACAGACGAGGATTAAGAACTTGAAGAGTAACAAGGTCCTGGTTCTGCATGGTCCCGACTTTCTAGAAGGTTGTGTCTGCCTGTCGATCGTCGATCTACTAGAGGTCACAACGGAGGGTGGATGCCACAAATGAGGAACCTACTTGGATGACTGCAGGTAAACGTGTGCGAGTAAGTGCTCTTTTTTGATAGAAAATCGGATGTGATGTGTCTAACATATCATTCTAGCAAAACCTGTTGACTAATCAAAGGTTCGCTTGTAGTAACTTGTACATGATGCCTCATCAGATGTTACAGCGCAAATCGCCCCCCAAGACTGTCGACCTCAACCATCACAACAAAGATGCTTCTCCCAGCGGACAAGGTGATGTGGGTCCAACACAAGCAGGCCATGTGTGTCTTTTTCGGGCGATGGTAGGCCACATAATGACGTACCATCGAAGCGCATGAAACGGGCGAACCATCCCATCAGCCCAGGAAACCACCATGCGGACAGGAGCGATGACAGAATTATTTTGCGACTGGATTCTTTGGCTGCGAGGACCCGTACCGGGCGACCCCCGTGACGGCGGAACCAGGAATCCCGGCTTGGGGCTAGAGATCAAATTTGCCATGAATTTGAACGATACCCAAGCCGAAGAGGCCGTGACATTGTAAAGGGCCATCGCCCGCACATTTTGGGAACTCGCTGTGCATCTGATAACAATCCCCACGTGAAGTCGACAGTCTCACGGAATGGAAGTCGGAAATCCATTCAACAAAGACCATCATCAATTTGTGCATGCGTTTCGCCACCCCGGCCTTTGCGTCGCAGGCGCGTGACACACTGGCTCGTCAGAAAAATGAGCCTCCGCCGGATTACATGTATCATATAATACTGTATGTAGCCATTGAGGAAGAGTCTAATCTGTACATCCTTCGCAAGTCCGTACACATCTCGTGGATTCTCATTAATGTTTCGAGTCTGTGTTACTTCCTACCAGCCCCATCTCTACGTCTCCTCCTATGACACCCAAGGTCCCTGAGGCTAGGAATCCGACTGAAGACACGCCCGGGACTCGGGAAGACAAACCGAATCCGCTGTCGACACCCGTCTCCCGCCCAAGGTTGACGTTGCGTTGGTGCAATTCTCGCACGTTGATGATGAACCGAGGGGAGAGGATGAACACCAAGATGAAGGTGAACATGTCCATCACAAATCCAGCCACGCTGCTCTGCACGAAGTCGAGACTGTAGAGTAAATGACTGCGTTATCGAAAGTAGACGGGATCAGTTTGTGGTTTGCATTTAGACGGTACGGCAGTGTGAATGAGAAAGTGGAGCAAAGGCGAGGGAACATACACGATGAAATAAAGAATACCCTCCTTGACGAGAAGATTGAGGTATCGGTTGACTTGCCACTGCTTGGTCGCCTTATATGTTTGATACGATTCCGCACAAAAGCGGGCGACGACAAGAATAAGCATCAGGCCAGCGAGAATAGACCAAGGAATAAGCTTATATAGACCAAGCTTGGATGACGTGGTGGATATCAGACTGCAAAACGACATATTGAGCACCTGAGGAGTAGTCACTGTGGGGAGGGGGAAGTGAGGATAGTCGCTCCAGTCAAAGTGGTCGGTGCATACTTGACAAGTAGGTGTCAGGGTTGTTGTAGAATCCCGTGGCAATAGCATAAACGATGATCGTAATCGCATAAAGCACAAGGAGTACACCCAGGACAATCCTGGATTGATTGTACATTGCATACACACGCAGGATCATCACGACTGATTGACACAAGCACAGTTTGTCATTTAGATGGTGCTCAGAGCGCAAGACCACTTACTATCGGCAGCAGCAAGGAATATGACGAATCCCCAATCGGCTACGATCAGGAGCACCGTGCCTTTCGATTCATGAATTGATTTTTATGCGTCAGATGGCTGAGGGACACCGCTTACATCTATGCAATGTTGTGAATGATTGTGCATAAAAGGACACAAGAAAACCCACGTCTACTCGATTGAGTACTTTCGTCGGGAAAGGAACGTGCTAGGACACGAGAGAAAACTTACCAAAGTAGGGCCAGGAACAAAAGTAGATCCGACTTACAAGGAATTGTAAGTAATTTCCCACTGGTAGCATGGGGTAGTACTCACAGAATGCGAGAATCCTGTGTGAAGCGGTAAGGTTCAGTCCTCTAATGCTTTAGCCACCACTCGGGATGACTTACAAGAAGGTAGTAAGCCCTACGTAGCGAACCTTCTAAATGGGTCGGAGTCGGTTTGTATTTTGGATACTGAATACGCACAAGAATGAACATTGCGGATACAAAAGTCCATGACCTATTCTGTGAAGACGTGGTCAGAGTCGCACATCTCATGCATTGATCGAAGTTTGCCAACCCAGATATACTTTATCTGCGAAGATGGTCAGAAAGGAATTCTATCCGGGAAAATGGAAAATAGAAAAAGACCTCTTCCGGAAAGGTGATGACTGGATTCGAAAGCAGAGTCAGGAATGAGTTTGGAGGGTGGTGATCAACACGCACCACTCACTGTAATCGTATATAACAGCCGTAGCAATCACAACTGCAATGTTGATGAGATTAGATCATTTTGAGAAATGGTGAGCATGTTACGTGATACGTAGTTATTGACTTGCAACGCTTCCACGATAGCTTGTAGATCGGAAGCCATGGTCTCGAGGTATGTTTTGGGGAACGGACGGCTGGACAACGAAGGGCGAAGTTTTGACAAGCCAAAGGGAAGCAGTTGTAGCTGCTCAGTTAAATATGCCCATGCAGGGCCGAGCCTTTCCGCTGACGATAAGGCGATTTCAACCAAGGGACAACTTGAGAAGGGGTACAACCCTTAGCATACAAATGGAGGGACGACTCGGAAGTTATGGATCATTGTCAGCCAGGCGTTTCAAAATGACACGCACCCGTGCAGCAGCATGACTACGTATGGCGGATAAAGAAAACCCGATCTGTCGCTTAATGCCATGACCCTGAGCATTTTGCGACCCGACCAGAGAGATGTCAGAGTCTCGCCCAACCGTGTTGCACTCGCCATCACTCCGTAGAGTCCGGATCAGCTCCTAGGTTGCGTTACTGATCCGACCCGTCGTTTCTCGCAACCCTACGAGGGAGTCG
>JBBPQV010000362.1:0-23483 GCA_038092675.1 Boletus rufocinnamomeus
GGAGGGGGTGGACGAGCTGGGCGAGGGTTGCCCAGAGACACGGGTCGCGCGTGTGGTGGAGCGCGTCGAGGAGGGTGGGGGAGGCGGGAACGCGGCGGTTGTGGAGATGGTGGAGCTGGTCGGGGAAGCGTGCGAGGACGTTGATGCAGAAGAAGGGGAGGGGAGGGACGAGGGCGGGCATGGTGAGCTCGCTGTGTGCGACGGTGGAGAGAGTGTGTGATTTAAATAAAGGGTGGATCATACCAACCGTTTCTCACGCAAACTCTGAATCGACTTCTTCATCGCTGGCGCTGACTTTGACAAACCTCGTTCATTTCTTGAGACCACCACCACCAACACTCGTTTGACATGGCCCATCCGCCTGGCCATCCATACTCGCATCCACAGCCTATCCGTCAGGACTACGACAACGACTCCGAGACCGCCTCGCCCTACGCGAGCACCACCAGACTCGCTGGCAACCAGAACTACTACGACCACAACCCATACAACGGTCCGTCCTTTCCTCTCTTCTCCAGCTCAACTCACCCCCACCCGGCAACAGACTCGCCCTCAGATTCCGGCCATGGCACCCGCTCGTATGCCCCCTCCATCAGCTCACAGGTCAGCCAGCCCTATGGCTCCCCCTTTGGCGACCCCGGTCAAGGCGCATATCCCTACCCCGCTTGGGCTCCCGACAAGCAAATCCCAATCTCCACGGAAGAAATAGAGGACATCTTTCTCGACCTCACGCAAAAGTTTGGTTTCCAGCGCGACTCCATGCGCAACATGGTCCGTTCCTCCTTACACCCCATTTCCACTCCTCACCTCTCCCCCAGTTTGATTTTCTCATGCAACAGCTCGACTCAAGAGCTTCCCGCATGAGTCCAAACCAAGCCCTCCTCACCCTCCACGCAGACTACATCGGCGGCCAACATGCAAACTATCGCAAGTGGTATTTCGCCGCTCAGCTCAATCTCGACGATGCTGTCGGCCAGTCCCAGAACCCCGGCCTCCAACGTCTCAGAAGCGTCAAAGGCGGAGCTGTCAAAACAGCAGGTTCAAAGCACCTCGACAGCGCCCTCAACCGTTGGCGCAACGCCATGAACAGCATGAGCCAGTATGACCGTCTTCGCCAAGTAGCCCTCTATCTTCTCTGTTGGGGTGAAGCCGGAAACGTCCGCTTCGTCCCAGAATGCCTTTGCTTCATTTTCAAGTGTGCCGACGATTACTACCGCAGTCCAGAGTGTCAGAATAGTGTGGAGCCCGTACAAGAAGGCCTATACCTTGAGACAATCATCAAGCCCCTCTACAAGTTTATGCGCGATCAGGGTTATGAGGTCGTCGATGGCAAATTTGTCCGTAGAGAAAGGGATCATGACCAAATTATCGGTTACGACGATATCAACCAGCTCTTTTGGTATCCAGAGGGTCTCGGTCGTATCGTACTCGATAACAACGTGCGTCAACTCATTCTTCTCTTGTCCACAGTCTCATTCGCACCTAGTCTCGCTTGGTTGACATATCTCCTACCAAACGGTACTTGAACCTCCGACGTGTAGATTGGCACAGAGTCTTCTTTAAGACGTACTTCGAGAAGCGCTCCACCGCACATCTCCTCGTCAATTTTAACCGTGTCTGGATCCTCCATGTATCATTCTACTGGTTCTACACTGCCTTCAACTCTCCCAAGGTCTACGCGCCCCCTAACAAGCAGTACCCATCTCCTGCTATGACTTGGTCTGCCACGGCCTTGGGTGGTGCCGTTGCCACCCTCATCATGATTTTCGCCACTCTCGCCGAGTTTATGTACATCCCCACCACCTGGAACAATGCCTCCCATCTCACGACACGCTTGATCTTCCTTCTTGTTATCCTCGCGTTGACGGGAGGTCCAACGGTCTACATTGCCATTGTCGAGAACCAGCCGAATCCTACCAACTCTCAGATACCGCTCATAGTAGCCATTGTGCAGTTCTTCATTTCTGTGGTTGCTGCCATCGCGTTTGGTTTGTTCCCCTCCGGTCGAATGTTTGGCGACCGTGTTGCAGGCAAGTCACGCAAGTACATGGCCTCGCAGACGTTCACTGCGTCATATCCCGAGCTTCCTCGTTCTGCCCGCACCGCCAGCATCTTACTTTGGCTTCTCGTCTTTGGCTGCAAATTCACCGAGTCCTATTTCTTTCTTACAAGTTCCTTCAGTTCCCCCATTGCTGTCATGGCGCAGACAACCGTGCAAGGCTGCAGCGATAAGTACTTTGGGTCGGCACTGTGCTCCCACCAGGTCGCCTTTACACTGACGATCATGTACATCATGGACCTCATCCTGTTCTTTCTCGACACTTACCTCTGGTACATCATCTGGCTCGTCGTCTTCTCTGTCGGCCGGTCTTTCTCAATTGGGCTTTCTATTTGGACACCGTGGAAGGATGTCTACACTCGCATGCCCAAACGGATCTATGCCAAGTTGCTCGCCACTGCGGAGATGGAGGTCAAGTACAAACCCAAAGTTCTCGTCTCGCAAATCTGGAATGCAATCATCATCTCCATGTATCGCGAACATCTCTTGTCGATCGACCACGTTCAGCGACTTCTCTACCACCAAGTCGACGGTCCAGACGGTCGTCGGACACTGCGTGCTCCGCCGTTCTTCACCAACCAAAACAGCTCGAGCTACAAGGGTACCTACTTCCCGGCTGATGGCGAAGCGGAGCGACGTATTTCGTTCCTTGCTTCGTCCCTTACCACTGCGCTTCCGGAGCCTCTCCCCGTCGATGCTATGCCCACATTTACTGTCCTCGTCCCTCACTACTCTGAAAAAATCTTACTGAGTCTCCGCGAAATCATTCGTGAAGAAGATCAGAGTACCCGTGTCACTCTGCTCGAGTACTTGAAACAGTTGCATCCTGTTGAATGGGACAACTTTGTCAAGGACACAAAGATCCTCGCCGAGGAGTCAGAACATCAGGACGGCCCGCCGACCATGAACGAAAAGACCAAAGCGGATGATCTACCTTTCTACTGTATCGGATTCAAGACGTCTTCCCCGGAGTACACCCTCCGTACCCGTATCTGGGCCTCACTCCGCGCTCAGACGCTCTACCGTACCGTCTCCGGCATGATGAACTACTCCAAGGCTATCAAGCTTCTCTACCGTGTGGAAAACCCTGACATTGTATCCATGTTTGGAGGGAACACGGAGAAGCTCGAACGGGAGTTGGAGAGGATGTCGCGACGCAAATTCAAGTTCACCATCTCGATGCAGCGGTATTCCAAGTTCAACAAGGAAGAGCACGAGAACGCCGAGTTTTTGTTACGTGCATACCCTGATTTGCAGATCGCCTTCCTTGACGAGGAGGCTGGGCCCAAGGGCGGTGATCCCCGTTTGTTCTCGGTCTTGATTGACGGGCACTCTGAGTTCGACGAGAAAACTGGCAAGCGCAAACCCAAGTTCCGTGTCGAGTTGCCAGGGAACCCCATTCTTGGTGACGGAAAATCCGACAATCAAAACCACGCAATCATCTTTTATCGTGGGGAGTATCTCCAGCTCATCGACGCCAACCAAGACAACTACCTGGAGGAGTGCCTGAAGATCCGTAACATTCTTGGAGGGTTCGAGGAATACTCGGTTTCTGGCCAAAGCCCGTATGCACAATGGGGGCACAAGGAGTTCAACAAAGCCCCCGTTGCTATCATCGGTACGCGGGAGTATATCTTTTCAGAAAACATTGGTGTTTTGGGAGATGTCGCGGCAGGGAAAGAACAGACGTTCGGTACCATGACCGCTCGTGCTCTGGCATGGATAGGGGGTAAACTTCACTATGGCCACCCCGACTTCCTGAACGCAATCTTTATGACGACACGAGGTGGTGTCTCAAAGGCGCAAAAGGGGCTTCACCTCAACGAAGATATTTTCGCCGGTATGAATGCCTTTGGACGCGGTGGACGAATCAAGCATTCGGAGTACTACCAGTGCGGCAAGGGTCGTGATCTTGGGTTCGGAACCATCCTTAATTTCCAGACGAAGATCGGTACAGGTATGGGTGAGCAGATGCTCAGCCGGGAGTACTATTACCTTGGCACGCAACTCCCCATTGATCGGTTCCTCACCTTCTACTACGGTCATCCTGGTTTCCATGTCAACAACATCTTGGTCATCTATTCCATCCAGGTGTTCATGGTTACGCGTAAGTTATTTATACGATCTATTCTGGGCTCCCTTTATTTACGCTTCGCAGTATTGTACATTGGAACTCTGAACAAGCAGTTGGCGATCTGTCAGGTAGACTCACAAGGCAACGTGCTGGGCGGTCAACAAGGAACAGGATGTTATAACCTTATCCCTGTCTTTGACTGGATCAAGCGGTGCATCGTCTCCATCTTCTTGGTGTTCTTCATCGCTTTCTTGCCGCTGTTCCTCCAAGGTATGTACGGCTGATGTCCGTGCTTTTGTGACCATGCCTAACTCCTCCACAGAGCTTGTGGAGCGTGGGACCGGAAAAGCCTTACTACGTCTCGGAAAACACTTTCTATCGCTTTCCCCAATATTCGAAGTGTTTTCTACCCAGATATACTCCCAGGCCATCCTCAGCAACTTGACGTTTGGTGGTGCGCGATACATTGCCACAGGTCGTGGGTTCGCGACGACTCGTATCTCGTTCAGTATTCTGTACTCACGCTTCGCCGGGCCGAGCATTTACATGGGAATGAGGAATCTCATCTTACTCCTCTACGCCTCGCTTGCCATCTGGATACCGCACCTAATCTACTTCTGGTTCTCGGTCCTCTCGCTCTGTATCGCGCCATTCCTCTTCAACCCTCACCAATTTTCCTTTGCCGACTTCATCATCGATTACCGCGAATTCCTGCGGTGGATGTCTCGGGGAAACTCGAGAACGAAGGCGAGCAGTTGGTATGGATACTGTCGTCTCTCCAGGACGATGATTACTGGCTATAAGAAGAAGAAACTTGGACATCCATCAGAGAAGTTGTCTGGGGATGTCCCACGTGCAACATGGCGAACCGTCGTCTTTTCTGAAGTCATCTGGCCGATCTGCATGGCAGCCCTCTTCGTCATTTCTTATATGTTCGTCAAGTCCTTCCCCAGCACCACCGGACAACCCAATCCTAGCCCTCTTATCCGCATTGCAGTGGTTGCGATTGGCCCTGTGGTTTGGAATGCCGCTGTACTGCTGGCACTCTTCTTTGTATCACTGCTCTTGGGGCCCATGTTCGAGAAATGGACCAAGTTTGCTTCCGTAATGGCTGCGCTCGCTCACTTCCTCGCGCTTGTCGGTATTGTTGCGTTCTTTGAGTTCTTTGTATGTAATCCACCGTCTTGCTTTTACCATGTCTCAACCTTTGGTTTCAGTGGTTCCTCGAACTTTGGGATTCATCGCATGCAGTTCTTGGCGTCATTGCGATCGTCGCCATCCAGCGTGCAATCCAGAAAATCCTTATTGCCGTTTTCCTCTCCCGTGAGTTCAAACACGACGAAACGAACCGCGCGTGGTGGTCAGGTAAATGGTACGGTCGCGGACTGGGCAATTCTGCCATATCACAACCTGCTCGCGAATTTATCGTCAAGATCGTGGAGATGTCTCTATGGAGCTCAGACTTTTTACTTGGCCACATCCTCCTCATCATCTTGACAGTGCCTGTCCTTATTCCCTTCGTTGACAAACTACATTCGACGATGCTCTGTAGGTGGATTAAAGTGCTAGTCCAACGTTTTCTGAAACTGTTCGATAGTTTGGTTGCGACCCTCCAAGCAGATTCGTGCGCCTCTGTATTCTACGAAGCAGAAGAGGCAGCGCCGTTGGATCGTGAGTACATTTCGTGATTTGAACGATGGATCGCTCATCGTGCCTGAAGATCATCAAGTACACCCTCCTCTACATTATAGTCGTTGCCGGTCTTGCATCGTTGATTGTTCTGCGTGAGTTTTAACATTCTCTTCAATGCGGTAATCTGCTGTTCACTGATCCGGGATCTTGTAAAGCCGCGATTTTCCGGGACCACATCACGCTGCACTGCACATTGTGTCAGAACATCTAACGAACCACGTCCATGTATAGCTTACACCTTGGACTAGCCTTAGACTATTGATGCAGTCTGCACTTCCATCTTTTATTTGGATCTGCCGGAATCCAGAACCATTTAGTTGATATGTATATCTCCATTAGACTTTGGCTTGCTTGGTGTATCATAGCACAAGATTTCCAAGTTAATGAGCTGGAGTAATCTTGTTTTGTAAAAAGAGACGCCTACGATCCGCTTACTTGCTCAACGGAAATCCCAAGACTGTGTTGCTCTACTGGGGTACATTATATTTTGCCGTAAAGAGCGTGCTGGGTATGATAACCATATCTACCATGTGTGACATATACATATAACCGCAAGAGGCGGCGAGCACACCTACGAAATGTTACGAGGCCTCGCTGACCAGAGCCATTACCACAGTAACACTGGGACTTCATGTCAGCACTACTCGGACAGCAAGAGACTTGTCTTACTCGTCAATTTTCTGCACGCAGACATTCTGATTAGCACCAGAGCCGAGTGGACATCTTAGCTACGCACCCCGCCATGATATAACATACCCTCCCGCGCCGCGTCACCTACAAAGTAATGCATCAAATAAAGTAAACCGGGAGAATCTGAGATGCCTACGTTGAAAAGGGCTCGCTCTCTTCCGATCCCGCATGCACGCCTGGGCGTACTGGACGATACGATCTGCCATAGACTGTATTTGTTCGTCCTCTGGGCCTCCAGCACGAGCAATTAGCAAACATATCTCAACAATTTCTGCAGGGAACACGTTATCGGATAGGCCGTCCGTCTGGAGACGATATAAACACCATGTGGCACCACAGCATAGGTAACGTACGTATGCAATGACGATATCGCCATGTCGAAGCTTCGTTTCATACTGACCAGCTGCGCTCGGAGGATCGATATAATATTGGCTGAAGCTCACGCTTTCAGGGTACTTTGTGAGTTGCCTTGGAAGCGGAAATCAATAATGTAAGCGCGAGAAGTGTCAAGAGACGCACAAAGGACAGTTGAAGTAATGAGTTTGGACTGGCTCTCTGTATATTACAGAAGAAGATCGTATGATCAAAAAACCGCTGTCACCTAAACTGGAAAGGGCCACTGAATGGTCTGCTATCGTATGCGGGACCGTATTGCTCACTTTGCTGAGCGAAGAACGCCTGAGGAGGAGTTCAGAGTTAACAAGCAAGCTGTGCTAGATCCTGCAAGAGGAAAAAAGGGTGAGATCGGCACAACGACGAGCAGGGGCATGAACCTACCAGCTTCCACGAGCTTTTCTCGCATGACTCGACGGTGAGCAAGATCGAGGCAGTCGTAGGGTGTGATCTCCCAACCTCGGACGTCCTCATTGTGTTCGTGATCCTGGGTGGGGTCAATCTCTGGCTCCCCTGCCCATGAATCGCGCGAGTAGTTGTGCGCATAATACATCAAGGCCTGAGCGAATAACGAGGGGTCGACGCCTGAATCGACCCATCCTCCGACACCGTCAGCTACACCGAACGCAACTCCCTTGAGGTTGAAATGCTGGGGTGAGCTAGGAAGGAGGACAGCGAGTAGACTTACCTACCGAACCATTGCGCATCTGTGAAAAGGGTGAGCGAGAGGCAAAGCAGCATACACAAAGGGGACTTGCCTCGGTGTGATAGAAGAAATCCTCCCCCGCGTCTCTTGAAAGCAAATGCCTCGGACGGGCGAGCATTGCATCCCTCCATTTTCCAAGCTGAGAATCTGCGGAGAAAGCGGTATGAAAGCGCGTCAGCTTTGGATCCGGAGGCTTTGGAGCCCAGCTAACGCCTATGTGAAATTTAAATGGATGTGCGACGGTCGAGTTGAGTCTGAGCGATAAAGACCACAAAGGAGTTGGGTGGTGGTGTATCCTGCGGGACGCTGAGGAGGGACGAAGCAAGTGAAACATCAGCCGAGCTCGGGGTAGGAGAGAAGGGACGATTTTGCCAACACGTGACTAGAGTGTAACTAGTAAATCACCCCTACAATATACAGTAATCCTGGCCAGACAAGAAACATTAGGCCTCGGTTACATCCTAAACGTAGCGTTAGATTCAAATTTCAGCGTTTCTCCCGTCTCTGTGTTGCGTCGCGGGATCGCGAGTAGTTGGCCCATATAACCTTCCAGTCTGCCTCCAGCGTCCCCTCGCCCGGCGTACTTTGATCGGAAGTAACACCAGCCCATCCAACTGCCCGCTCGTAGCATGTAAAGGCACGCTGCATCTCACCGCCTTGCTCGTGGAGAATGCCCATCAAGTTCCATGCCTCTGCAGCAGTACGACGTGCGTCACGCAACAACCCCGTTGCTGGCTTCCGCATGGCATGGGACTTGGCAAAAAACGGAAGAATAGGAGCGTCCGGTGCAGGGGTGTGAATGACACTTGATCCTTTTGCGTCAGGTGGGATGAATGGCAAGCCAGTGAGAGCCGAGGCAACACGTTCAGAAGATTCTGCGGCTCTCGTCAGGTAATCAAAGGATGACTGCCGATGTGATCGAAGCGCATAAAGCACCTCAGCGAGGTGAATGGAAATGAGGGAAGAACGGTGGAGAAGATATAGGGAGTGCAACATCTGAGGTGGTGAAGCAGGGGAGGTGTTCGGGGGAGAGGGGATGCTACGCAGCAAAGCAAGGGCAGTTTCCTGAAGTTGCCGAGCCTGCTTCAAATCACCAGATGTAGAATAATAAGCGGATAATGAGACTAATGTGGATGTGAGTGTCCGTTGAGCTGACGGAGATGAAGGCGCGGGTTGAGATATGGTAGGGGGGGCAGAGCCTTCGGTCTGTTGAATTCCTTGTGACAAACCGAGTGATCGTGTCCACCATGCAAGTGCGTCATTGGAGTCTCCGAGTCTGAAATTGAGATCCCCAAGTTTTGCAGCGATGCGAGCGGCATCTGTCCCTTTGCCTGGAAGGCCGGCCCAGACGCGTTCGTATTTCGAGCGAGCCTCGAATAAAGCTTCCTTTGTTGCAATGCGCTCCAATATGGCACCATGGCGAAGGAGGAGTTCATTAATAGTTTGCGGACGCAAATTCGCGGATGTCATTTTTGTTTCGGCGATCTTAATGGACATGTCCAGGTAATTCCGGGCAAAATCCAAGCGAGCCTCGATGACATTGAGGTTGCCTATGCCGCCAGTGTCCAAAAATGCGGTGGAACCTACGCCCCAGTTTTCTGCCATCCATGAGCCCCGTAGAAGATGCCTTGCTCTGAAGCCAAGAGCGGGGTCTGTTCCGCCATGCTCGCCACCTGTCCACCTTTCAGCGTCCCGGTCCCACTCCCACCGCTGAGTTTCATCATCCGGATCTGATGCGAGTTCGACTGACTCGACCCATACATGAGTACCCTCAAAAATAGCGAGGCCTATGAGTCCAAGGCCGAGAGCGCTGAGGACGGAGAGTTTGACGAAGCGGGTGAATAGATTGATTGCAATGCCGGCAGAGCCTACGAAGTGGTCCTGTATGAACGGGGCGGGCTGTGGACTCTGACGTGTCTGTTGCGACTGGTAGCGGCGACGGGGAACGAGGGAAGGCCGGACAGCGCGCTTGAGCAAGGCTGTTCGAAGCATTTCTGAAGTGGACCAAGTATAGACGAAACGAGACAGACGAGCCATTCTCCAGGTCACGTGCGGAGTCACTTGAGTGATCTTCCATGCGTCACCTGGACATGCATCCTTATCCGTATGTTCCTTGAAGAAAGTAAGACGCTGACACAACTGACAGGATCTCTCATTCACCGTGCTGGATCTTGCCACACCTCCTGCTGCCAACGCCCCCTCCGGTGACAGCCCTTGACCGCGTCTCACGCTCGTGACCGTCTGCACCAACCACTCTGCCATTCTCACCAGCGGACGCAACTGGAATACCGGTGATGGCAGGTGCGCAAGAGTCTCAGGGGCACGTGTATCGAACCGTCCTTATAAAAGCATGGATACATTTCTTCCCCCCCTCCGCCTCCCCCGTTCCCTGTGAAGGCCCTTCATGTTCTCTGACGCCCAAACCATGATCTTTCTTTCTTTATTCTTCCTGTTGAGCCCCTTGGTGCTCGCTCTGCCGAGTCCTTCAAGGACGACCGTCACGAGGAACACCAGCCCCTTTGTCACCACAGATGGCGCATCATTCATGGTAAATGGCAGGTAAGTGCATCCGCAGTTTCTCCTTGGATGTGTTCAATTACCGGCCGCATGATCTGCAGTAACTTCAGGTATATCGGTACGAATGCCTACTGGTTACCCGCTTTGAACACGAACGAAGACATTTGGTACACTCTGGGCAACATCTCCGCCCTCGGGATCAAAGTCATTCGGCTATGGGCATTCAATGGCAAGCTCTTCATCTGTCAGTCGGGTCTAGATCGCTTACTTATATCGACCAGATGTCGATACTATCCCGATAAATGGCACATGGTTCCAACTTGTTAGTAACGGGACGGTATCCATCAACGACGGCCCAAATGGTCTCCAGAAGCTTGACACCGTCATTCAAATGGCCGAGCAACAAGGACTCTACGTTATCTTATCTCTCACCAACAACTGGTATCCGCTGCCTCTTTTGAATAGCACAGTACCGCCCGTCACTAGTGCTATCTTCACTCGCGATGTCACCCCCGGCACTAATAACTCATTGCCACGCAATTACTTGTCCAATGACTACGGTCAGTGCTCATCTTGTCCATTCAAGATACCGCTTCTCATGTTAAGAAAGGCGGCATGGATATGTATGTTCGCCAATTTGGTCTTGAGACTCACGATCAGTTCTACACGAATCCATCCATCCTGAACTCTTTCATGAATTTCACCACTCAAGTTGTTTCTCGATATGTCAATAGTCCGGCTGTTTTCAGCTGGGAGCTTGCGAACGATCCCAGGTTTTACACTTCTACCATCGAAGAATTCTTAGGTCGCTGACCCATTGGAAATATTAGGTGTAACTCTACCCTCCCTGGAAGCTCGACCTGTACAACCGAGACCATTACACAGTGGCATGCCACTGTTGCGGCTCATGTTCGTTCTATCGATCCCAACCACCTCATTTCCGCTGGGTGAGTGTGGCAGCTTCCAAGTGCGACACGAATGATAATCGATAGGCGATAGAACATCGGGCTACCTGTGCACCGACTGCCCCAAGTTGTATCCCCTGAACCCTGCTCCCGCTCCCGCTCCTTCTCCATCGGCATCTCCCGCACCAGGGAAAAGAAAGCGCACCAAGGCTGTTCCGGTGACCACGGAGCAGATTATCCGTGAGCGTGCCGAATCAAGACGGCGCACCCGAGAGGCTGCTAAACTCGCTGGAACCCTCAAACAAGATGGCATCCGTATCAGAGGGCGATGGGTGTCCACGAGTAAGCTTTGTGAATACTCCAAGTTTCTATCCACTCAGCTATTACACAGCTACTAGACGACAAGAAACGCAAAACGTCGGTTCTGTTTACGACGGGTCTTATGGAGTTGACAGTCAGGATATCATGAATATTCCGCTCATCGGTTTCGGCTCTTTTACGCTCTTCCCCGATCAGCAATCTTATGGTACCACCGATCCTTACTTGGATTCCTACACAAACACTCTGAACGCGGGTATTGACTGGATCCTCAAACAAACTCAGTCTGCAGCTGCGTAAGTCTATCGCCTACCTTTGTGAGATCAGAGTTTAACAATGAAACTCACCAAGTGTTGGAAAACCTTCGGCACTCACGGGCTTCGGCTTGGTGACGCAGTCAAATGCAGCAGATTTCGTGCCCTTCAACATGACCACTGCTCCATATGCGCCTGATGCCTGTGCGTAACCTTGAGAAGCCAGTCAAGGATCGTGTGATAATTGATATGTTCCAATAGCGTCTAATTCCGCGCCAACATATGGTGTAACAAACCAGCAGCAGACAGACGCCTACTCAACATGGTTGAATAGTATGTACACCCGCGTTGTATTGGAACCGAGCGACTCACAATTGAATTGAACTCAGCTGGAATCACCTCCGGATTAGGCGCCATTGTTCAGTACCAGGTTTGAATAGCCAAATGACTGCCATACTTTGGATATTGAGCTGCATTCTTGTAACAGTGGGGCCAAACGAATTTGACGGCTGAAACCGGCACGACGGTTTCACCTGGAGTCACTGGCATCTCAAATGATCCGCAAACCACTACAACTTCTCCAAGTGACGATACGACGGGAATCTCGCCCAATGATGGTTACAGCAAGTGAGACTTTTCCCGCCATCAGACCTCCTGTGTTACTTAAATTGATTCGCAGCATCGGGAACGATGGCGTCCAACAAGTCATGCAAACAGCTACTCAACAGATCGCGGCTGATGGTTGAATCGTGTGGTGACTGAGGTATGAGTCAACGATGGCTTTTCGTCTCCGTGTTTACCTCAGCAGGATTGTCGAAGGACGCGTGGTTGAACACTATGGACTTGGTGGTATTTGATCTTGTATATAGATATGTCCAGAATCTGGATAAGACATTTTCTTGGTTATAAATGTACAGCGTATTGTTGATTCAAAATGATGAAGTTTCGGATTTTGATCACGTGGTTGGCGCAGAAAACATTGACAAGGCGCGTAAGACAGCTTTCAATAGCCGACACCCACTGGCATTCTCGTCGGTCCACCAGGTACTCGGGATATGAAGTTCTTTATCGACAACCTACCGGTACGTGTCTTGTCACACTTGCTTAAGACCGGGGAAGGCCTGTTATGTACCTGCATGCACTTTGCCCAGATAATCTTTCCTTACGACCGAATCTATCCTGGTGGGTTCGCCCCACAGCTCGGTAGACTTGAACTAACATCTTTCTTAGAACAATATGCGTATATGTGTGATCTCAAGCGGACACTTGATGCTACGGTATGCTTCAAGTTACTGCAAAGTATGATCGTATCTTACTATGGGCCGTTCAGGGGCACTGTGTCCTAGAAATGCCTTCTGGGACAGGGAAAACTGTCTCACTCCTATCCCTGATTGTATCGTACCAGCAGGTACATCGAATTTGTGGTTCGCGTCGCAAGGGCTCATCTTCTGGTGTCTGCAGTTCCATCCAACGAAACGCAAACTTATATACTGCTCGCGTACCGTGCCGGAAATCGAAAAGGCGCTCTCCGAATTGAAAAGACTAATGAAGTATCGAATATCGTGCGCTGAAACTCCAGAACAGAGGGAAAAGGAAGAGAACTTCATGGGCCTTGGCTTGACAAGTCGGAAAAACCTGTGCATACATCCGGAGGTGCGTATGGGCCACGGATAGACTTTCTCGTCGTATCCTTTCTTTTGTGTAATCGTAGGTTCTCCATCCAGGTTTCCAAGGAGAAGAAGGGGAAAGTCGTCGATGCGCGTTGTCGTGACCTCACCAACTCTGCGGCATGCGAGAAAGGCCGTGCGCACCCTGGATCAGTGGAGCTTTGTGACTGGCATGAGGTACCTATCTTTTAATCACGAGTTTGGGATGGAAGATGCGATATCTTGGCAGAACCTAGGGCAATACGAGCCCGGAACCCTCATATCACCCGGTATATGGACACTTGCGGACGTACTCCAACACGGTCGAGACAACGGTACATGTCCTTACTTTACCGTACGAAGAATGGTAGGTTTTGCGCGGCTTGAAAGGTTGGTCTACATTTACACTTATTCAACCAGATGCCGTTTGTGGACGTGATCATATATTCCTTCCACTATTTACTCGATCCTAAAGTTGCCGAGCAAGTGTCAAAAGAACTGTCCAAGGATGCCATTGTCGTATTCGATGAAGCGCACAACATCGGTCAGTAGAGACTTTGCAGGCCATTTTTGCTAGTTGGCTTAGCGCCGTGTCAGATAATGTATGTATAGAATCTCTCAGCATCGACCTCACACGACCGATGCTCGACTCGGCTGTACGGAGTGTGACGAAACTCGGTGAAAAGATCGACGAGTAGGGACCGTGCTTGCTGTCGTTCAGGGTACTGACATGTCTTGAAAGGATTAAGAAGACCGATGCTGCCAAACTTCAAGATGAGTACGCCAAGTTGGTTGAAGGTCTACAAGAAGCGACAGCGGAGGCTACCCCCGAAGACGCGTTCATGGCGAATCCTGGTAAGTATAGAGCCAAGTGTTCCCCCCCGTGAATACCCACAACTAACAAGTGTTCAGTTCTCCCCGACGACCTACTCAAAGAGGCGATACCCGGAAACATCAGAAAAGCCGAGCATTTCGTCGCCTTTCTCAAACGTTTTGTGGAATACCTCAAGGTTCGCATGAACCGCTATCGCGCATGCAGTCACGCTAACGACTGAATAGACTCGCATGCGTGTCCTGCATGTCGTCGCGGAAACACCGCTTTCTTTTCTACAACATCTTAAAGATATCACGTACATTGAAAGGCGACCACTACGGTGATTGGCATAGAACTCGATAATTCTCACTTTTAATCCTTCCTTTTAGGTTTTGTGCTGAACGCTTGCAGTCTTTGATTCGTACATTAGAACTAAGTCGGCTGGACGAACATTCTGCGCTGCAGAAAGTTGCAAACTTTGCGACTCTGGTGGCAACGTACGAGAAAGGTGAGCTTACCTCTGGGAATTATAATTGCACCACATCACCATTGAATCTTCAGGCTTTTTACTCATTCTTGAACCCTTCGAGACTGATAACGCGACTGTACCAAATCCTATGTTTCACTTCACGTCAGTGTTTTGGCTACTGACTCACCCATCTTCTGACTTTGCGACAGGTGCCTTGATCCTTCATTGGCCATTAAGCCGGTTTTTGAACACTTCAGTAGTGTTGTCATCACTTCTGGAACGATCTCGCCATTAGACATGTATCCCAAAATGCTACAGTTCACTCCGGTCGTTCAGGAGACATATCCGATGACGCTCACGCGCAACGCTTTCCTGCCGTTGGTGAGTGGTTCAGTATATTTGCAAATAACCACTTCATAGCTTCTATGCAGGTCATTACTCGCGGTAGCGACCAAGTCGCTATAAGCTCGCGCTTCGAGGTCCGGAACGATCCGGCCGTCGTCAGAAATTTTGGGAGTATCCTTGTCGAGTACAGTAAAATCGTCCCCGATGGCATCGTTGCGTTCTTCCCCAGTTATCTTTACATGGAGTCGATTGTGGCAGCATGGAATGACATGGTACGTTGCCTGGACACCTGTACTCGCGTCTTGATGCTACGTTTTCCAGGGGATTCTGAACGAGGTGTGGAAGAACAAGCTCATTTTCGTCGAAACGCCGGATGCGAACGAAACTAGCATAGCGCTCGAGAACTATAGACGGGTAAGCCCTGTTTGGCCTGTCTTGTTTAGAAGATGTGAAAGTTGATTCCAGGCCTGCGATAATGGACGAGGCGCGGTGCTGTTGTCCGTCGCTCGAGGGAAGGTATCAGAAGGGATCGATTTTGATCACAACTATGGACGTGCTGTGATCATGTTTGGGTGAGTGTTTGCCATATTCAGTTGCGTTCGAGAACTGGATGAGGTCCAGAGTCCCATATCAATACACAGAAAGTCGAATCCTAAAAGCGCGTCTCGAATACCTTCGGGATGCATATCGGATAAGAGAATCTGAATTCCTTGGTTTCGACGCGATGCGAAACGCTGCGCAATGTGTCGGACGTGTACTTCGTGGTAAGACGGATTGGGGACTGATGGTGTTCGCAGACAAGGTGAATATGTGACGTAATTGTTCTGCATTTTCATCGCTAAGCCCCACGAAGCGCTTCGCACGGGCAGATAAGCGCGCAAAGCTGCCTCGGTGGATTAACCAATACATCACAGAGATCGCTGCAAACCTCTCTACAGACATGGCTGTGACATTGTCCAAGTTGTTCATGCGAACGATCTCGCAGAACCCGAACGAAAACCAGACGGGTATTTCTCTATGGACGCTCGAGGACATAGAGAAGGCACAGGCGAAGCAAAGGGAACAAGCATTGTTGCTAGAGCAACAGCAGGCTCAGCGTGGGGCTGATGACCTGGACGAGGACGAGTATGGAGACGGTGGGATTGACGATGGGATGTTCATGGACCTGGACCTGGAATAGACGGAGTCGACGACTCACGGACACGCCAGTAGAATAGCCCCAGGTTTCCACGCTTACCAATAGTTATAATATTACACTGTGCGGGTAGAGCGCGGCGGACAGTATTTACAGATAGACGAAGAAAAGACCGGAGAACGGACGGAGAATGATAAGTAGTAGTATGTCTGGGTGGCGTCATAAAGTCTAGCTTGGGGGGGTCATTGTGGACACTTGGTACACTTTCCAGGAACCTGCATGTGTGAGCGGATCAGGGGGGTGATGAGCAATCCAAATGGAGCTTCCAGGGACTGACTTGGTGTGTGATGAGGCGTTGAGGCTGCCTATCAGATCCAGATATGAAGTAGAGTAAATGAGCACAGCTCAAACCGGATAAGAAGGGGATGTGCGCACCCATAATAGCGACGACAAATACAAGGTTTTGTGGGGGAATGGCAAGTGGGAGGATGAGTGGTACTGAGGGTGCAGTCCTGGCTACGGCAATCGATGACGGAGTCACCGAGGAAAGAGTTGTGACCGCATCCTGTGTGTTTGGCGAACTTGAGCAGACGATGACACATCCTGTTAGGAAGTTGGCCACTCCACATCCTGACATGTGCGCACAAACTCACTTGCCTCTCGTCGGCGGAGGTAGGAGGAAACACAACCGTCCTCGTTTTCTTTTTTTTTTGCTTCCGATGGGGTTTGTCGGCACTGCTTTTTATTCAACCCCGACCGATTCGAATATTACGTACTCAGCGCCCCCTTTTAAAAGAAATCAACATCACACCACCACCATTTAAGGAGTTTTACTGTCCCCTAGAATATAGGAGGCAAGCGAGCGCATCGTACACGAATTTTGAACTAAACTTTGCGGCAGTCATCGCAACAATATTGCCACAGGATTTTTGAATAAATTTGAGAAATCACCTCAGTCTCAGTGTATAAATATTTTTCTGTCCGATATATTGCATGACGCCCCATTAAAAAAATTAGCGAGCGAGGGGTTCGCTGACCCGCATGTCTTGCAAGCGGTTCTGATTGTCAGTTAAGCTCATCTTTGGAAAGGTCACACCTGATACTAAGCTGATCGGCGTTCGTCCTGATCAGGACTAGTGTTTGAACCTACCAAAAAGAAAGGGCATACAAATCGAGCAATATCAAGCTCCCCGCCACCCTGCACAGCTGCATGTGGATGACCTGATATCATACCTTAGACTCCGCGAGCTATTCGACTCATGTGATCGAGTTATGTAGTCATCCCGATGCGGCGGCAGTGGTTCCTCCGAGTGTACTGCCATTACCCTCACCCTCATCCTCACCCTTACCTTCACCGCTAATCAGGATCTTGTTCTTATCTTTGCCGGTATTGAACAGGAGCAGAAATACATTCTTTGATCATTACTTCTTGCTCGTTCTCACTGTCAGCCCTTATCTACATTCCTGCAATGACACTATTATCGTCTTTACCACTAACAGTAACACCACCACCACCACCACCACCACCACCACCACCACCATCACCGGCTGCCATTGCCCTGAGGACAGTGCAGGGTCCTGGGTCTCGATCTTGCCCAACCCCTTGCACGTTTTTCACACTGTCCATCCCAGCCCTGCCCAGAGACTGTCAGAGGCCATTAGTATGAGGGACTTTTTTCCCATCGCCATTATAATATCCCATCCACATACTTCTTCTTCTTCCCTTTTATATCATACTGTTCCACTGGTGGTTCTGTTCTCATAACAGATTGTGGAGTGCTAGTCCCACTTGCAGTATAACTTCATTGTTTCTATGTGACGAGCCAACGAGGTGTGTACCTTGTTTATACCTAAGCTGTAATTACAGCGTAGTTGGCCAATCATGGCCAAATGTCACCGACCCCACATTCCTCCTGCACCTAGAATTCTGGTTCCGTGTCGACGCTCTTCAACCTTGCCCGCAAAAAGGTATGCCCAACGCACTCAATAATCCCAAAGGTCCGTCACTCGAATGAAAAGTGATGTGTGTGTACCGTGCTTGCAAGTTGACATGAAATAAGTAATGTATATGGTCTATGCCTCTACGCTTCGAGATTCCCGTGCATCACCCAAGTCAAGGGACTTGTTCGTTTACCCTGTCTGGAACGGGTTCCTCTGATAGCTTCTCCTGCAAATTTCGTATTGGCTCGCCTTTGATCACCTTTCTGACTTCATCAGCAGTCAGAGTCTCGTGGTCCACCAAAGCACGAGCGAGCTACCGAGTCCCGGCACACGAGGCTATCAGAAGGCAGCGAGTCGCGGTGCAAGGATTCACGTACCCGATGGAGTTCCTCTTTCTTCTCCTCCAAAAGCTTGGCTACTCGGTTTTCGCCTTGCTGAAGTAGACTAACAAGATAATTTATTGGCGGTTGCCAAAAAAAATCTTTTTCGTGTACTCACTTCAGGATTTCAGAGTCAATTTTCTCGCTCGTTTTGGGGCTAACGGGTCCGTTTTGGTCACTGTAAAAGACAGGTCCTACTCTGTCAGAGAAACCAAAGTTCTGTGCAAGGTCTTCGTCATCCGGCAGCACTACGACATGCGAAAATCCTCACCTTGACCATTTGCGTTGCTGTCTGAGTTGCCTTTTGGAGATCAGAAGAACATCCGCTCGTGAGGCCACCTTCACCGTAAACTAATATCGAGGAATTATGAACGGCGAGGTGAACGAGAAAAGAACTTACTCAACGTCTCCGCGACCCGACCACCCATACACACGTCAATCATGGCCTTGTATTCGCTTTGGGAGATGGAAAACATGTCACCTTCTGGCAATTGAGAGGTCTGTAAGACCACGACGGGGGCCCAGTATGAGTACCATACACACAACCATGCACGAAATGGTGACGCACAATACCGAGTGCATGACCACGGGGGACACATGTAACCTTGTGCAAAGGCATTGCACCTTCGGTGTAGAGTGCTGCCAGGGCGTGGCCTCCCTGTACTAGGTAGAGCATGGTGCATCTCCACTGATTGCAGACCAACGCACCTCATGATAAGCCGTGAGCAGTTTGTTCTTCTCGTCAATGTACGCGCTCTTGCGCTCAGCGCCCATGACAATGCGATCCTGGCGGGCACTCAGGTCTGTCAACAGAGACTGAACGAAAAAAGCTCACCTTTGCCCACTCAAAGTGCTTCAGAGTGACTTCTTTGAAACCTTCCTTTGCTGCCTGGATAGCGGCCAAACTGAACGATTCGGTGAGGGACAGTTTCCGAGTGAACAAAGGTACTACTCACTTGACCATGTTCTGCAACTCGGCACCAGAGAACCCAGGAGTGCCTCGAGCCAAGATCATGGGGTCGACGGCTGAAGAATGAAAGATACGGTCGAGAACAAGGCGAGGATAAAGGGGGACATACCATTGCTGGCGATGACGTCTTTCATGAAGTGATTGAGAAGTTGTATTCTACCACGAACGTCCGGAAGAGGGACAGCGATGTGACGATCGAAACGACCGGGACGAGTGAGCGCACTGAGCAAGTGAGAGATGAGGCCATGTTTCTGATCAAGCAAGTCGGGAACACCAACGGATCCAAGCTTTGGGGAAAGTTCGTGGCAGCGATGACGATGACGCCCTCGGTTTGCAAGAACCCATCCATCTCGACCAACAGCTGGTTCAGAGTTTGCTTCATGTAATGCTGGTCACGCTGAGATCGTTTGCCGCCAACAGCATCTAATTCATCGATGAAAATGATGGCGGGCTGCTTCTTGCGGGCAGCTGCAAAGAGGTCCCGAACTCGCTTTGCACCCACACCGACGAACATTTCCTCGAACTCGGATCCTGAAGAGAAGAAGAATGGAACACCAGCCTCTCCGGCAATGGCCCTAGCAAGCATGGTCTTTCCGGTACCGGGGGGACCTGTGAGAAGGATACCTTTTGGGAGCTTACCGCCAAGGGATGCAAAGGCGGTGGGGTCTTTCAAAAAGGTGACGACGTCTGCGAGTTCCTAAGGGGGGGTTAGAAAAGGAAGTGGAGAAGAGATGATGAGGGACAGGCCTGCTTGACTTCGTCAATGCCGTGCACGTCACTGAACTTGACAGGCTTCTGCTGGAGTGGCTCAAACTCTGTTGTGCGACCTCCGGCCTTGAGGAGGCCAGAGTTTTCCAAGAGGACAGAGAGAATGACCAACATGACTGGGAGTGGATTAGGGAAGGGAAGAAGACGGGGTATGTGAACGTACAGAAACCGCTTAGGCCGGCCAAGACGACGAATCGGACGATGCGGATGGTGAGAGAACCTTTGGCTGGGAAAGAGGATGAATGTCGCGTTAGGGACAAAGATTGAGCTGCTCACGTTCGCTGAGGGTGACATGGATAGGGTTACCGCTGACGCCCGCACCCTTTGTGAGTGCTGCTGCGAGGTCTGTGATTGCAGGATTGGATGGGGATGGATCCTGTGTGGTCGCCGAGGTGGGGTTGGCACGTCTAGCGAGCAGCTCTGCGGCTATTTTTTCGCTCCTCGACTGCGGGGCGGAAGGTTCCGGGGGTGGTGGGTCGGGTAGCTTGGAGTCGTTGGTATCGGGGGAAGAGGTTGAAGGAGGGGAGGTTGCGCCGGAGTCGAGGAGAGACTGTCGCTTGCGCACGGCAAGGTCTATGGCTGGCTCGCGCCCGGAGCTGGCGAGTGCGTCGAGATATATCTCAAAGGCCTCGTCGGAGCGCAAGAGGGCGGAGGAGGGGTTCTGGAGAGGGGGTGGGTGAGATGGCGAGGGGACAAGAGGAGACTCACGCGCTCGTAGGTGTGCTCCCAGCGGTCGATGAGGGTGTGGTAGCCTTCGTTGGTGCGGGTAGCGATCAATGCCTTGAAGAAGGCGAGATGCTTTGAGAGGTCGTTCGGGTCGGCATTGGCTTGTGCCTCGAGCGCGGCTATCTGTGCTGCAGTGTCTAGGGAAGGGGCGGACCTGGAGGGGAAGAAGGATGCGGCGCGACGGAGACGGGGCTGCGGCCAGGGAATGTGTCTGTGGAGTGGTGGTGGTATCGGACGGGCAAAGACGAGTGCCCTGGCGGAGAAAGACCTGAGAGGAACGGGCGGGTGCGCCTTGAGGGAGAGGCGGAGACAGGCAGCGAGCAACATGCAGCGTCAAAAGTCGCACTCGGAACACAAAAATGACAGTGTGGTGTTACGTAATCAATATACCATGGACGCAACTCACCCGCCCCCAGCCGTGAGCGCCCTCTCCCTCCTCTCCCAGTCCTGCACCACCGCACTCGCCGCCATCGCTACCCCCGATCCCGACACCGCCCCGCTCCACCTCATCCTCGCCGATCTCGACGCCCTCCTCGCCCTCATCTACAACCTCACCACCAAGCTCTCCCTCGCACTCAAGCCCGCCGCACCCTCCTACTCTGCCTCCGTCCCCCTCCTCCACGATCTCGCCCAACACTCCTCCGCACTCACCCACTGCACCCGTCTCCTCCACGACAATCTCCACGGCGCCGCCCTCGTCAGGGACGTCAGAAACCGCGTCAAGGACATCATCGACGCCCTCCGTGCCCTCATTCAGACCTTTCTCAACAACGCCGCCCGCGGTCCGCAGCTCGCCGGTAGCGGCGCGTCCGGCGAAGAGTATCTCGTCAGGACCGGCACCCTCCATGACCTCATCACAAACGCAAGGGGCCCCTCCGGCATCCCAAAGGACAATCGCGCCGCCGTGTACCTCTCCTGGAAATCAGACAGAGAATCCCTCGAGGATAATCTCCAAGAAATAACCCGCATGATCGATCAGGCAGAATCCAACGACCCGGACAACGGATCCGATGACGGCTGGGACGAGCTTGGACTCGGGCACGCCACAGAAATGGACAAGGACGACCTTGCCCGCGCAAAGAATGTATTGTACCCCATCTACCTCCAAGTACACCATCTTGAGCCCCCCCCCAGGTTCATCAGGTCTTGCGCCTCACCACTCTTCTCCACAAGCGCATCTTTCTCGATCTCCTTGCATACCCCTCCTCTGCCCCGGTCTCGGCGTTCGACTCCCTTCTCGTACAATCCAATCTACTCCTCTCCACATCCGACGATCTCGTCGCCGCCCTCTACACTCCGCAGGACCCCGCTCATGTTCGCAACGAGATCCTTCAGCTCGCCGAGATCGCCACTTCCCTCAAAATGCAACTACCCGTCTTTCTGCCTGTCACCGATGAGCTCGCAAGCCAGCTGCACGCCCTCCACGTCGACGACGGCAGCCCCGTGCCCACATCAACCTCTCCGTCCAAAAAAAAGGCTGATAAGAAATGGTTTGATACCTGTGTCGATCAAATCGTTCGTTCATGCTCCAGAGTAAGTGACTCGTCGAGTCAAACAGACAAGCCCAACAGTGCAACATAACATGCTACCCTTGCGCCGACAGAGTAGATAGTAACCGGTCTTATAGATCATCAGTACATTAAAATCAGGAAACAGCAAACGGTACCAATCATGCCTCTCCCTCCTCTTTAGGTGTCGCTCGTCTATTACGCCTATCCAGTTCCCATTCATCTCTGAATTTCGCCGCGAGGAAATTCGGGTGAAGCACCGTACTGTTCTCTGCACGCAAACGTCGCTCGAAATGCGCAATCTTGTCAGCTTGGGACTGCAGGTCAAACGTAAATTTCTGCAGACAAGGCCTGTCAGAAACGACAAAGATGATCTGTGTCCCAGAATCTTACCGCCTCCTCGGCGCGCCTAGCTCTTGCCTCGTCTCTCATCTTGTCCAACTCTTTCCGCCGCTCTTCCGCGTTTTTCAAACCGGACCTCGGTGTATTTCCACCGGCCTGACGAATGCGATGAGCTACCCGAGGTCTCACCGAGAATCAAGACTTACACCCTTGAAAAGCTCCGCATAGATTTTGGAGTTGCCCAAGTCAATGTCTCGCACTCCTGTCAATGCCTGTTTTCGTTGTTCGGAAGTTGGTAACGATGGCTTCGCTAGCTCTTGAACAGGTGCGGGTGGAGGCTTTTGCGTCGTAGTAGTGGGGGCTGAAGTGCCCGTCGTGGCGGTCGCTGTCTTGGTCTTCTTGATCGGCGGAAGTTTGCGCTTCTTCGGGATGGCCTGACTGAGAGGATCTTTTGCGGGTTGTGATGCATCCGGTAGAGGATCCATTGTGGAAGAGAGCGCGAGGTCGTCGTTGGAGAACAGATCTGAGGGTTGGCTCTGAGCTGCAGCGCTGGATGCCCGGGAGGTTGTGGCAGGGGGGACAGCTAGCTTGCGCTCGTCTTTCATGAAAACTTCTCTGTCCTTTTCCTTTTCCTTGAGGCCCTTTGCCTTTGCACCTTTGAGTTGGCCCGGCTTTGCTTTTCCTGCCTTGCCCTTGACGGCGCCGGCTTTCGCTTTCAGAGCGCTACGTTTCGGTGGAGTGTCGAACTCAAAGTCGTCATCGGAAGCCTCGACGAGGGCACGCGCCGAGTCGCTGAGGTCGTCCTCCACAGAATCGCATTCGATGTGGCTG